>JADGIL010020052.1:0-18824 GCA_020352625.1 Cactoblastis cactorum | reverse complement strand
TACCTGAATAAATATCTGTGTTCAACACAGGCTCAAATCACGCAGACCATGCAGTGTAAGCGTGTGAAATTAATGTATGAAATACTTCCGTGTAGCGCCGCTTGTTAAGGTTTTCACGGTGGCAGGCGTCAAACAAAAACTAAAAAATTGAGCTTTAAAAACATCCTCATAGAAGTGGAGTACGTGCACTTCGTATATAAGAGCCCTAAATCGCTCATATGACGTCACATCACAGTATGTAGAGAAATAATGGCAGCCAATGAGACATGCATGGTCTATTTGATATCAGTCTATGTAGGACTTTGAGCACAAATACCTGAATAAATATCTGTGTTCAAAGGCCATAAACGAGTATGCATATATTAACTTTGAAGCTCATAGCTTTATTAAAACGCAAATTTAGTTTTGCCATAAGTATTAACGTTTTACTCATTGCTTTAATGTTGTGTGAAATTCAATGATTTTGATTAGACGATTTTAAGACCAAGTAGATGATTGGGACAAAATAACTTACTTAATAAGATTAAGTAAAGCGAAATGCGTTTGTGGAGATGCGCGAGTAAACAAATATCTAGTCAAATACAACGTGATCAGTGTAATCCTGTTTTTGTTCCTGTAAACCTAATTTTTAAGACCATTCCTATATCATTCCTTAGTTGATTTAGCTATATACTGATCTAATGCGATAGCTACCCTACTTAGAGGCCATACATTCCTAAAATCCAGAGCTTCCCAAACTATTTTTTACTATAATGACTCGATTGTTCTCCTGATCGAAGCGATACTATTGACCGATAAACAACTTGATTTTGGTCGATATTATTATCAAGTAGACAAAAACATAGAAATATGTTTTTGTCTACTTGATACTCTGTACTAACTACAATAATAGCAGTTGTAACAGAATGTTGATTGCGTAGCAGCATTAATCGCCACCACCGATGCACAGTTTAGGAAGCTCTGTCCTAATCCCCACATTCCCAAAAAAGACCATCCCTTTAAAAATGTACTAGATTAACTATTACCTACCGATTCACTTGAGTGAATTTAAATCGCCTATGTCTCTAAAATATAAGTTTATATCTCAGGTATTTTATTAAAATCACTAGGTATTTACCCCGAGTTTGCCTGAGCGTTTATTATATTTGTTTACTCATAATTATGTATTTTTTAATCTTTATATTACGTCATTCAGAATTTGCTACTTAGTGCCTTCATTGCCTAATAACAGGTGCCTCGAAATCTTGATTATAGACATAAACATGTTATTGTTTAAATATAAGGCGAAGCACACACGACACGTTATTTTGTTATTACTAGTGACCATGACAGTTTCACCAACGCTGGCCCTTTTCCCGTTGGAATATCGGGAAAAAGTAGCCTACTCGAAATATTTTTGAATAGTGAATGATTTTTTTTAAATAAGACCTATAGTTTCCAAATGTCTTGTTGACCACCCTGTGCACATATTTTTAAGGAATGATTTGATTATGAAAACACCCTCTACGCACAAATCTACAAACATATACAATAATAATTCAATTTTGCTTTTAACGTAGGTATTTTTTATCTATATACCTATTACCTCTATGGTATTTTCATATTAAAACGAATGAATTACATGTGTGCTTTGTCTTACGCGGTATTACATGACCATGGCTTCAGTATTTAAAAAGCATCTTCTTAGCATTTCTAGACTAGGATAAAATCGTTAAAATACGTATCACGTATACTTACTACATTTTTGTGTCGTTGTTATCAAATTATGCGAAGTAATTTATGCTCAAATGTTAAAAACAAAATATTTTTATATTATTATTATTGTATTGGACGTGTGTTTTGCGAATTCAATGTATTGAAAGTGTAGTATAGGTAATTAGAAATAAAACTTTTAAATATTTCGTCCATTTTTTGTTTACCTTTCACTTTTGTGTCAGTCTAATTATGAAACTTTTTTTGTTGTCAACCAAAGTCGTTAAAGCATATTTTTTAGGTTTTCGTACCCAGAACATTAAAACGGGATCCTATCATATGTATAAGTCTTAGATACTTCGCTGTTTGTTCATCTGCCACACTAATGTCACTAATGACATATTTGTGTATTTATGAGCTATTTACTTATGTAAACAAACATGTAATTTTTGCAATTTTTAATGATTGTTTGGTGACCTGCGTGCACTAGTTAAACTCGAACTTTCCCAGTTTATTTTTTACTAACAAGTATTACATATTTCAAAAGCATTTTGCCAACACTTTCTCACTGTAGCTATTCAATAACTCTAAAACAAGTATTTTTTCAAGCTAATTTGTATTCATATTAAAATAAAAACCAATTAATTATTAAAAGAGAGCAAATAATTAAAAACACCTGGATATTCCAACATTATTTAATTTATATTTTCCTTAAAATAAATAATGATAAAGATGAACAAAAACAACACCTAGAATAAAATATCTAGACTATTTATTATTAAACCACGTTGATTCATATACAAGCTATTATTTGTCCTATAACTGAAAAAGTTTACATGGATGAGACAATATAAAATATCAAGATATAAAAATCAAGGTGTACGTCTTACTTAACTCGCTAGACCGATATTGGCAATTACTCCCTCATTCAGACAGAAACAGAAAAATATATACATTCCAATAAATAATTACAGCGACAATATTCAGTATATAATTTGTACATAACAGTTTACTTATAGCGCCCAATTTCCTAAATAAATATTTAGAAAATGGAAATTCTTAAGCCTTCGATATAATTAAAAAGTATAACGAATTGGGTATTTTTGTTCATTACACGGATAAGTTTATTCTTAAAAAAAATATAGTTAATTCTGTACATATAGTTAATTTCTTCAATAAAGAAAAACGTTAGTCGAAAAAATAAAGATGATAATAAAAATAATCATAATTCAACTTATGAGAATTAAAACAATCTACAAAATAAATTCTTTTAAAAAAGTTAAATAAATAAATCTGCATAATTTACCCAAAACGGCTTAAGTGGCAGACATTTATCGAGTGGTATCAGACCTTATGTCGCTATAATAGAGTCTAATTTCGTGCTGCAACGTTGATGTGTTCTAAAGGAGCGTTAGGATGGACGCCGCGAATGGTGGTTTCGAGGCAGTTATAGTAGATGTCTCCGGAGAGCTCCTCCGTACCAACTTCGGCGTCGCTCTTAGCCAATTTCGTCGCCTCGTCCACTTCTTGGCGTACTTTCGTGTCGATTTCCTGCAGAAAAAAAAGATAATTTAGTGAAATTGCAATAGTACCGCTTTATTATCGAGGGAAAAATAGGCTTAAAATGAGATTATAATTTAATTTCTTCACAATACAGTGAACATTAACAAATGTTTTCACTCTTATTTATTCTTATAAATAAGCCTACTTAAAAAGGTATAGCGGTGGTTTATATAACACAATTTAACACGCCCTTTTATTTAATCTTAAAATTGAATATAACTTATGCAGGAAACGGTCAAGTTTGAAGTTGGGTTCGAGGTATTTATGTTGTGGCGACATCTGCCTGAGTTTTCTGAGATTGGACGTATATATAAAACCTCCGACAGATACATGTAGAGGTTTTATATATACGTCCAATCTCAGAACGTGTCGCCGCGGACACCCGGAATGGCGGGAAGGAAGGAAGGAGGAACACACTCTTTTCTTTATGGCGATTGAGCATCACGACCATGCTCCCGCTGCACTGTATATAAAGTTGGTATACCTTGAGCTGGTCGGGCGAAGCGAGGCCGTGGGCGAGCACCTTCTCCTTGAAGGAGGTGATGGGGTCTCTGGTCTGGCGCACCTCCTGCACCTCGTCGCGCGTGCGGTACGACGTGCCCGGGTCCGACATCGAGTGCCCCGAGTACCGGTACGTCTCCATCTCCATCACCAGCGGCCCTGAGTCCGGTCCGACATAAACATTTATACTAATATTATAAGAAGGTGAAGTTTGTAACTTTGTTTATAAGGGCTAATCATCGGAGAAACTGAACCGATCACGAAAATTCTTTCACCATCAGAGAGCTACACTATTCAAGAGTGCTATAAGCTCCAGTGCACGAATTAACTAGTTAAGAATAAATATACAGGGCAGGCCTTTACCCACGGCATCGCTCGCCGTAAAGGCCTGCACTGTATATTTATTTTAAACACTGATCCGTTACTCCATTTTGTGGACATTTAAACACACAGTCACATCTACAATATTAGTATGGAAATAGTGAGTGATATTAGTACGAATACTCTATGCCTATACAATTAATAATAGGTATATATATATATATATATATAATAGATAAACATCCAAGACCCAGACCAATCAGAAAAAATCATTTTCCATCTATTGATGGAACCAACTGAGGGTCAAACCCGGGAACTTTTGATACAGCAAGACTGCCACAGCACCGACGAGGTCGTCACTCACCCTTGCCGCTAGTGCAGTAGTCGATGGCGAACTTGGTGGCCTCCCGGGTGGCAAGCACGTCCATGCCGTCCACCCAGATGCCGGGGATGTAGTCGCCGCGCGTGTAGTACTCTGTACTCGCCGCAGCGCGGTCCGCGCTTGTACCCATACCTTTGAGTATATAAAATTGCCTGTTACACGTTAGTTTCTTTATTTTTTAAATGAAGTTATTTTTTTTATTATTATTGCCTAACTAAGTCACCACCAAAGAGAGTTTCGTATACCATATTTCCTCTTTCAAAACTGGTTCAATTTTATTTTTTTCTTGTAAATATATAAAGATTAGGAATGCGGCTAAGCCTCTATGTTTTGATTTCTTCTTAAATATTCGTTAAATTTATTTTTTGAGCGTCCGTTTATGGCGCTTGGAAAGCGGTCATTTCTATAATGTCTGAATGCAGAAACACTACCCATATTTCCTCTTAAGCATTTTAAAAATGTTACATGTTATTCTTTATTCTAAGTAGCATCTAAACAATATATGTAAATTCGAATCATATATTTCTTTTAGCAATTTGAACATTTTTATTTTTTATGCTGCATATCATCGTATGAGATCTGAGATTATTTTTGAAGAAAACTCATCTATATTAGACACAGGTTTCCAATTTGATTTACTCTTAATTTGGATTGTTTTAAACAAAACAAGTTGACAGTTTACAACTAAACGGGTTAATAATTTTTTAAAGATCTTAATTTTAGATCATATTATTAATTAAATAAATAAATATCAGTTAAGCTTAACTAAGATATCAGTTAGATATCTTAGTTAAGCTTAGACAGAACGATTATCAGAACATTTTCAGAAAAAAACTATCTATATCAATGAATACCAAAACGTAGAAGGCAGAGAACAAGAACAGGTTAAATACATGCCATATCCATTGTTCTCGCAGACAAAGACGCAGGGCAAGCTCCACAGCTTGGCCATGTTGTAGGCCTCGTATAGCTGGCCCTGATTGGCGGCGCCGTCTCCGTACAGCGCGAAGTTCACGCCACCGTCGCCCAGGTACTTGTGAGCTAGCGCTATACCCGCACCGAGTGGCACCTTCAATTTTTAAATATTATTACTTCACTATTGAACTGAAAATTACACATGACACAATCTTATTATAGTAGGTGAGCCCGCAATGCTAATAGACGTTATTTCCCCCTCGTGCCGGGCTCCTATGTCTATGGAGAAAATACTACAGTTGAGTTTGATGCGCCACTTCTGCTCCATTTGCGCTAATACTTAGCAAAATTATTAATAAGTAAATTTTTAATGTCAATCAAATGTACGCTGAGTTACATTTATAATAACTGCTATATAGTAGTTTGAAGATTCAAAAGTATTTTAAACTGGTCTATTTGAAAATATTTTGACATAAACACAAACTGTAAAACACTATTTAGTTATTTATTTTATTTATTTATTATAATCATGTCAAAAACGGTTTTTAACCAATGACAATTATCACAAAACATATTATTTTTAGAAATTACACATTTATAGCAAATAAGAAACATTCTATGTACATAGTACAAAATGTTGTTATATTTGCACTATTTAAATTAAGACTGATCTCACCTGAGCACCAACGATTCCGTTGCCACCATAGAAATTCTTAGCATAGAGATGCATAGATCCACCCTTGCCCCTCGAACAGCCGGACCGACGGCCCGTCAGCTCTGCTAGCACGCCAAGCACGCTGACGCCCATTAGGTGCGTCCAGCCGTGGCAACGGTACGCTGTTATTACTGAGTCTACATCACGCATGGCCGCTCGCATGCCCACCGCTACTGCCTCTTGGCCTGTAGTCAATTCGATTTTTAACATACATGCTATACCACATCGTAGATTTTAAGAAGACTCTTAAGTATTTTGAATGCCAAATATAACACTAATTATACTATCTATAATACACAAATAAATAAAATTGTGGTGTCTGTTTATAATATAATAAATAACTGTTAATAAACAGCAGGCACATATGCCAAAAATACAGTTTTGATAATTTTTGCCTGTCTGTTTACACTGTTACAGGCATAAAGTTAAGTCCATCTCTGAAGGATGCCTAAACACTTAAGATTTCATTGTTACTTCCCATTAGATGGCATTGAAGTCAAATCTAACAAACCAAAAATGAAATGCTAAATGCAATCTTTAATAGGAAAGTATTTGTATATAAATATTTGTTTCTAATCCAGTTTGAAGTCATGAGTCAGCAAGATAATCAAAGTACAAGGAAAATGTTACAACAATATACAATAGATACACGTGATAGTTACCTGAATACAAATGACAGAAGCCTCGGATGATCTTTTCCTTATAAAGATTGCCTGAGGCGGTTTCGATTCGTCGAAGCACGGCCAACTTTTCATACAATTTGAGAGCATCTTCTGCAGTAAGAGTTGCAGATGTTGCTGGCCCTTTATCCAATTTGTGGAGTTTGTATGGCTAAAATTATAAGTGAAATTCTAACTTACTTATTTATAAAATAAATAAATAACCGCACCCACCCAAATATATAATTGTTATTTAGTTTGTGGTGGTGATTTTTAAAAAGACGGAAATGATTCTGATTGGTATGATAAGATATGTTTCATCTAAAAATTTTGCAATATATTAGTTCCATGCCGTCAAAGAAGTGAACATAAGACTAGTTCAATAAAAAAAGGTAATTTACTTTACCTACTTTATCTACATACATAAAGTTAAGTGTGACTTTAACAAGAGTATTCTTAGCTATGTTAAAACATGATGCAAAGAGTGGTAAGTTTTATATGTATTTCATTATATTGTGTCAGGGGTTTTTAAGTCTTAATTACTAGTTATATATGTATATTTTCATCAACAAAGTTTCTTTTTATTTTTGGTTTAATTTTTAGTATACACTTGTTATTGCAGTTACAGAATAGTTTAAACTTTGGGTACTAAATCTCAAAAATGTAATAATGATTGACAGACTCAAACCATGACATCACATTACACTACCAACACTTCCAATAATGTTGCCTTTGATTTAGATAAAAATGCACGCTTTCGGCCAGACATCCCTGACGTAGTCGGCAGGTAAACAAGCTCTCTTGACATTTGAAGGTTAGGTTACATAATTATAAAAGATAATAATAATAAAACTGAAGATATGATTTAAAACCCAATAACGTAATAATTTATAAACTTTAATTTACGCAAATATTTTTACAATTTCTTACCTTGATTTCAAATTTCGCTTCTTTTGTGGTGCTATAGTTTGCCGTCGCCTTAACAACAACTGGGGCGGTCGTTTTCTGAAAAATTATTATCATATATTACAATGCATATCTATATTTTTAAAAAGCAAAGTGGGTCCGTATTAGTTTAATACAAAAATTATGAAATAAAATAGTAATTAAAACAATTGTTCCAACTTGCCGTCAGTGTGTTTCCTATAAAGATATTAGAGGCAGAAGAAATTAATTTACTCATTTTTCTTATAAAGTTTTCTACGATACCCAGATTTACTTAAATTAATTCCTCAAAAGGAACCACTTAAGATAATTATTGAGAAAAAAGAGCAAAAGACCGTCCCAGTGGTTCTGTTGGTCAAATTTGATGGGACAAAATGTGAGTGACAGTCAATTGACAACGCAAAATCTGTCAAAAATTACAACAGTCCCAAAGAGTAAAGTAAATACCTATATTTGAAGGACAAAAGAGGTCAAAAGTAGCTGTAATAATTTATTTATTCCTCTGTGGTCTTGTGGTCTTCAATTATTCCATTTATTCAGAAATATTGTTGTCATAAGTATCTGTATTTATCTGATTCTGCGATTTGACTGCAGTCTTGTATTAAATTTTCTTTTCGTTTTCGGTTTTTATACTTTTATGAGATAAACATTTAAAAATTATGTCTCTAATTAGAATAAATAATTAAATTAAAAATCCATCGACACATTATAAAAACACACATGTCTAACACCCCTCTTTTTGCATCGCGAGCTAAAACAGCTAAGAACATTGCTTAAACCCATCTTACACGCATCTTACACCTTTTTAACAAAAACAAATATCCAAATCAGTTCACTCCTTTGGGAGATATGATCCATAGATAGAATAACAACCACATACACGACAAAATTATAACACCCCTCTTTTGTGCCGGGGGTTATAAATATGCTGTTTCATTTTACGGAAAACTTACAGGAACTACGTTTTCAATTCGTAAAAAAAAGGGAAATGTGCACAGTCTTATATCAATGTCAACTGTCATACACACACCACTTTTTGTACGTCATTGTCATTAGCGTAAAATGTCGTGATTGTCATGTGAATTGGGAAGTGGTGTACATGGTCATCTTCCAATTTTTGCTTTATCATTAGTGGATGACGAACATATTGAGTAAATAAATCAATATATAAATACAATTTTACTTAGCAATATCACTGTGATCTCTAACGCGTTCCTATATACAAGTTTTGTGAGTATTATTACACCACTGAAATATAAAAATATCATGGAGTTCCCTCATATTGGCAAGAATTGTTCTTATAAATCTTGCAATAAATTGGGTAAGTAGACCTTCAATTTTCGTAACTATTCTCATTATGTCCTACTTATGTTAATGATAATTTTTTGTAAAAAAAAAGCTTTGATTAGCTAAGTAGTGATCGAAAATTAAATAAATACACTTAGAGTTATAAGAAGATATACAAAGCATCAGAACGAGAGAAATATTTCATTCTATGTTGCTTTTATATCTATAATATCATATTTCACAAATACCGCATAATTTTTTAAAATTCTTGCTAAGCTGCAATTATTTTGTTCTTCACAGATTTCCTGCCCATGAAATGTGGTGCATGCCGCGAAGTGTTTTGGTGAGTTATTTGTATCTATATTAATGTTATAAAGTGGAAGAGTTTATTTCATTGAATACACTAAACTCAAGACCTACTGGTCCAATTCAGAAATTCTTTCAGTGTTTGATAGTCTATTTATCAAAAAATGCTAGATTAATAATCATGATTTCTTTCTCCTTTCCTTAACCTTTTAACTAATTCATTGCTATTTTCATTTTGGTTAGTTATTGCCACATTTTTTTTTAATTGACACATTTGCCACATGCATGGCTCTAAATATTTTTATATGACACCCCTGTCGACATTGTTATTATAAATATTGACAGTAACTTCAAACCCTTATCACTCTACTTTGTATACTCATTAACCTAAAAAAACAAGTGCAATCTTGTGTCTCATGACTCTGTCTATCCTGATAGGGATAAAGGCGAGATGATGTATCTGTATTCCAAACAACAACTTAATTTTACTTTGCAGTAAGCTAAATATAAAGAAAAAACAGAAAGGAGAATGTCAAGGTTTATTACACACTTTGTTCCTGATTACCGCTTACAAACTTCATAATGTTGTAATATCTGATGTAAATTCAGAATATTTTTTTCATATTCGACATTAAAAAATAACAATACAATTTGCAGCTCGGACCATTTTGCATATGCTAAACATGAGTGTCCAGAGCCGAACACTGTTGATGTACAAGTGCCTGTGTGTCCATTGTGTGGTGCGCCAGTCCCAGGCAGGCGAGGAGAGCCCCCGGACGTTTCTGTCAGTGCGCATATAGACAACCAATGTACCTCGGACCCAGCACGAGAAAGGAGAAATAAGGTCAGTAACATATTGTTTAAAAATATGACACAAATTAAGTAAGAAATACATACATATATGTATAAATAAACGGTATTAATATTATAAAATTGCAAAAGTGTGTCTGTCTGTTATGCTTTCATAGCTAAACTACTGGAGCAATTTAAAACATAGACTACTTTTTTTTCAAAAATCGGCTCCCAATGTATTAAAATGGGGGTAAAAGTTTGTATGTAAATCATGTCTCCTTCGCTTTCAGGGCTAAACCTACGCTATTCTACGCTGACGAAGTCGCGGGTACACAGCTAGTAAAGTATAATTGTTCATACTCAGTTGATTATGAACAGAAACTATTCGTACATATATGTATCTTAAATTCTTTACAATTTTTACAATTAATGAATCTTTAATCCTTGTTTTCATTTTATAAAGAGGAAAAATTGTCATTATGTTAATTAAATGATTTTTTTGTTTGTAATGAGCAAGACTCACCATTACTGATATTTACTGATAATTGATTACAATTACTGATAATTGATTTTCATTATTCTTACACTTTTATTTAACTTTGTATATCTGTATCAAAGGCTCTCTCCATATCAAAATTCCCATGGGAACAGAATCTAGGTGAAATGGATGTGGGTTGGTTATTTCGGTTGATCTCCACTTTAGACTTTTTGTTTCCCACCAGGCAGGATTTAAGTCAAACAGACTTAAGACAAGATTAAAGAAATAATTTTTATACTTAAATTGTGTTACCTTGATATATATTTTTTACGTAATTACACAAATTAGAATTATACTGTGATACTTTTACTACCTACCTAAAGTTATCCCTCACACTGTATTAGTAGCATCAGTCCTATCAAATATATTGTATGTGAATTAACACACTATCAATTAAAAATTCATAATATTTATTTTATTCTATTCTACTAATCCTAGTAATATTATAATATGTATATGCGAAAGTTTTTGAGGATGCACATATGTATATTTGTTACTCTTTCACGAAAAAAGTATTATACGGATTTAGATGAAACTTTATTGTAATATAGGTTACTGTAATATACGTCAGAATATAGGCTACAGACAAATTCCACGTGGGCAAAGCCGCGAGCAAAAGCTAGTGTTAAATATTCTTTTAACTTTAATTTGTATTCAAAAATTGTAATTTTTTTTGAGTACTATAAAGAACTAACTTGATAACTTGATTTTGAGAAAATTAATAAAATTTAAAACATTGCAGGTGTTCACAAACAGATGTTCGTATAAAGGCTGCAAGACGAAGGAGATGGTGCCGCTAGTGTGCGCAGAGTGCTCCCTCAACTATTGCCTGAGACACCGGCACGCCACCGACCACGCCTGCGAGGGAAAACTGGCCGCCAAGAGGAGACAGGCTGCGTAAGTTTACTTCGCACTTTCTACACTTTTTCTGGCACAAGCATACTTTCGATTAAAAGAAGGTTTCATCATCTATTATAGTTTTTAGTAAGCAGTAACCTACAGAAACTATTTTATTTATTTTTCTACTAATAACTTCAACGTCGGTTTAGAATGTACCAGCTGCTACTCCTCCCGCGCAGATTATAAAAAATCTCATATTTTTATCAATCTTTCACTATTTCTAAATGTCCATTCCACCAAAAATCCCACCATTGTGTTAAGCGTGGCCTTCGAGTCTCGCGACTCTTGGCTCTGTCTATACCGTCTAAAGGGATACGGTATTTGTATATTTGTCACTAGCTTATGCCTGCATTTTCGCCTGCGCGTAACTTATAACTGTAAATATTTTAAGTGGTGTATCGTTATACGCGTTCAAACATCGTTTTGTCTTCTATATGTCCTAGAACGACTCCTATATCTTTCATGTAGAGACATACAGACGTCATGTACAGATATATATCTCGTTGCAGTTTTATTATATGTATTTATGTTTTCAGGGCGGCAGCAATGGCGCGGCTAAAAGCTTCGGAAAGCAAA
Organism: Cactoblastis cactorum; assembly: GCA_020352625.1. NCBI lineage: Eukaryota > Metazoa > Arthropoda > Insecta > Lepidoptera > Pyralidae > Cactoblastis > Cactoblastis cactorum. Next base: position 6,732 of record JADGIL010020052.1, on the reverse strand, counting down.
TTATCCGCCAGCAGTCCTGCGCCCGTTAGTACTTTCTCGCAAGTCCAGGGCAATATGGTAATATTATAGTGTGTATATCAAGAGGTTAAAAATTTATAAGATACTTCCTGTTGACCTCTAGAATTATGAAATTTGGCAAGAAAAATGTCGGAAATAAAAATTATTATGAAATAAATTTAAAAGTAAAAATCTGAAACTTTTTATTTTCAAATCAAAGTTTCTATTTGGAAGTTAAAAGTCTGAACGGAGCATACGCGCGAGTTCAACTTGGGCTTGTTTGTTTGTCTCTCTTTAAGTCCAATAATTGGGAAAAAATCAAAATACTAGTTAAATCTAAATACTTATTTAGAAATTAGACCTAAGAAATTAGACACAGGTACTTTTTCATGTCAATATTTTTTATTAAACATTTCTATCTTATTTAAGCTACAGACTATCAGCTTTTCGGAATTTAATTTTATTTTCTAATTTTTATTACTATAGCACCAAATGTATTGTATTCCAGACGGAAGATGAAGCGCTCGCGCACGCGCTCGCTCGCTCGCTGCAGGAACAAAGCGCTCGCGACGACAACTTCGCTCGCTCGCTCGCCCGGCAGCGCGTCGGCGGCGAACAGAACTCCAGGTGCTCTGTTTCGTAGCTCCCACTCTCTAACTATATACGTCTCGCTCTTATCTCTACTGGCAGCCTGCTCTGTCCTACTGGGCACGTGAATGGTTATTAAAGCCTAATTGGCGAAGTCAATAATGTTTTTAAAATGCTTGAATATTTTACCGATTATTCTGAGTATCCTAAAAAATATCAGATTTTTCAGGTCGTAATAATTTAAAAATCAATTTTGAAATTAATTTCTTTAAAAACGGCGAAACTGGTAATCGAGCATTTTTAAAAATTTTGGTCTTTGCCAATTGCAATACATACTTAAAATCATAATAAACCGACCCAGCTAAGTGACCATCGATTATAAGACCACTGATAATCTATGCATGGGCAAAGTGGACTTAAACATTGTATGATACGATATGTCACCATTGCTATAAATTAGTGAGTGGAACTCAATAGCGTTATTTTAATAAAATACATAAAATTTAACAGCTATAAATATCGTGCCTATTGCTTTTTGCGGTGTCAAGCTACATATGGCTTGACTCGAATCTTGCATATCGAAAGCTCAGTAGTAAGACAAAATAATAATTTTAGAATAATAAAATTGATTTTACGAGTCAAAGAGAGACTCGGAGTTACAAAGATATAGTTAAAAAGACATCTTAAGACATTCTATTAATACCCTAGCAGTTGGGAATATGCAAATCATTTATATTATAGATTTCTTACTTCAACTGTTAATGTAGGTACTAATCTTTCAACTTATAATAAAGCAATTTAAATACAGCTGGTTGCACCAATACATGATACCATTTAACTCTTTGAGCCTTGTGTTTTATAAACTCTTTTAATATACAGTTACAATTTTCGTGAAATGGGTTTCACTATATATTTCAACAAAAAAGTAATAACGTTAATTGTGTTACGGTTTACTTTTTACATTCAGAGAGTTAGTGCAAAAGAAAGGCATTATTTTAAAATAGCATTGAAAGCCCCTGCTGGCAGGACATAGTGGACTCTTAATATATTATGGACCATCGTTTATTAACCTATGATTCGCAATTTAAAAAAAAAAGAGTTAAATTGAACGCGTCCGTAAAAATAAATTGGTGCAACACTTGTCAGACCATCTATTATGTTTACATTAATTCGTTACTTTTTACAATTTGATAGTCTGGTTATGATAACATTCAAACCAAAGTACGTATTTCGTGACCCCAACTGCTTGTTAAAGGGGCCATCAATAAGTACTGATAAGGTAAATTACTCGTTATTAAATGATAGATTGCTAGCTTTTTGTACTAAATACGTATACTTAAATTACTTTTTGTACTAAAATAATGTATACTAATAATTATTAGCTTTTTGTGCTAAAAATGTATACTTATATTGCAATGTTCCATGGACTCTTTCATCTGAGTTTATTATAATCTAAAGTATCCTAACATGTTATTCTTTAGTTATATCGTCTTATTTATGAAAGATAATAAATCATTAAAATAGTTGAAATGATTAATTAATGAAAATATTGGTCATGTAGACCATTTACTTTAATATTTTAAGTTATCTGTTTTTGAAGTTAATTTAATTTTAAATCCTGTATTTATATTCCTTAATTAGTCCTGTATGTATATTCCATATTAAGTTGAGACTACATTTTGAGCGGTGTTTTCATGTACTTAATAGATCCATATTTAAGGTCAACATGACATCAATGTACCCGATGATTTTGCAAATTCGCTATCGTACAGAGACCTGTGCTTGGCAAACTTGACTGTACTACAAGATTTCAGAAAATATATTGTGTGTATGATTTATATAGATGACTACCGCAACCGCTAAACGAGTTAGTCATTTGTGCTATCGATTTTCTGTACGAGTGCCTTTTATGTCGATATTTCTTGGGGTTTTGCACTATGACGCACATAATGTCAAGTCAACGGCACCACGCAATTTTGACTGTTGGTATACATTCGATTTTTGTTTTAAAGAATTTATAAATAAGAATTAACATATCGGTGCGAATTGTTAAGTATTCTGTTGATATTAATTGTATCGATTTGTCAATAACATAGAATAATTATCGTTTATACAAATATGTTAGAGGGAATTGAATTTTGTGGAGGAATTTATAAAGCTTACTTTAGTTAACTCTGTAATATAAAAATGCCTACATTTTACTTCATCCAATTCTTGTCATAAAGAACCATATTTTCAAATTGTATCACTTGTATAACGCTGCAGACGCACATCTATATTATTAATAGATAAGATTTAATTCTTGCCTTTAATTAATATTTTTAAATTCTACATACTAAGGGGCAGATTCACCGATTACAAATGAAACTTTGGATAGTTATCCGACAGATTTCTCACATGCTCATTCTCACTTCTCATTTTTAAATACAACAAATTGAAGAATTATTTAGAAGTTTTATTTGTAATTGGTAAGCTGACTCTTAAAAAATACAATATTTAAAAAAAATAAAAGAAAGAAATCTGCCGGTAGTAGGGATAATATTAACTACCGGTGATCAGAGTATATGTACATAAATTTTATAAGATCACAAAATATGTTATCAAAATGTTCAAACTTTTTTGTGGTGTAGCAAGAATTTTTTGAGCCAAATTGCTATGCAACACAGTACTTTATAGTCGGCTTTGTTGAACGTTTTTCTTTGTCAACTGATGAAAATTATAAAATACAATTTTTATATTCGATAACAGTTGTAAAGTTGTGAAGTGATGCCTACATTTGCACTTGCGCATTTTGATTTCATGTTTATCTTGACTCTGTTTCCCCCGTAAGGGTAAATACGTGAAAATCTGTATGTTTATCTCATGCATAGCAATTTGTTGTGCGTTTTTCTGAACTAATGGTATGGATATAATTATGAGACGACACCTAGCTTTGAGCTGTGTTCACGTTTGTAAATAAGAATTAATAAGTTTATAACATTAAATATTTTTGAGATAATTGTTAAATAAATAAATACATATTCCATTATTAACATTATATTTTATTTTTAAATAGTCTCAATGTTCCTATAGCTCTTTTCTAGATAAGTAGATTTTTTTTCCACTTCTTTATCGGGATTTGCAACGAAATTAATTTAAATAAAAGTGAAAATTAAATGAAATGTAAATCTCGATTCTTCGATGTTGACACCAATGCGCGAAAGTTCGCACACGCACACACATTCAGATACAGTTAACTATATTAATTATACTTAGAAATAAAACAAAAGCAGTTCATCGAAGATGTATAATTATATTTAAAACAAAAACAAGACCCATCACATTCCAAAAAATATTTGATTAAAAAACAATTTTGATGTGTATAATGTCACAGTACGTCATTGAATTCATTTACATTTTAGGCACATTTTTCTTACAAACTATTTGTGGTTACGATATCGGTCCTCATTTAAGTAGGTACATATTATCACATAATTTGGCTTACGATAGAATATTTTTTTACAACCTTCGTCTTTTTTTTTACTTATATACAAAAGTATATTCGTGATTTAAATTAATCAAATACACCTACTTTAAACAATATAAAACGCACTTATACAATAGAAATTACATTTTCAGAGTATCAGCTTATTTCATTCAGTGCAGTAGATATAATTATTCATTCTTAGGTATATTAGAAACTCATCCAAGTTTTTGACCAATATGGTAAAGATAGTGCTCCAACATGACAAAAGATATTCACCACTCCTGCATTTTATTATATAATTATAAATAATTTATACATTTGGAGAAGTTGGCATTGGTATCAAAGCCACAGAACGAAATGAAATGTGAATTTATCATTTCGCTACAAATTGCTAAGAAGAGCCTTGTTGTGTAGAGTTCTGAATTTGTGGTTGTCGTTGAGGTAGCTTGTGATGAATTCTGGTGGGTTCCTCATGAGGAACAGCTCCATGATCATGTAGCGCGCGGCCGTGAGCCGCTTGCGCTCGGCGGCGGAGCGGCAGAGGTTCTTGTGTGCGTGCGCAGCGAAACTGGCAGCCTTCTTCTCCACCAGCGCTGCGGTCACGCACTTGCTAGGATCGTCTTCCAGAGGCGGCTGTGACAAACATACTCGAATTAAATATATAATTCAAAATGTAGCAACCAAGATAGATAGTGACGCAGAATACGCACAGAAATGTGCTAAATTAATGGGCCAACCCTGGGAAATTTATTCTATATTTATATATTGTAAAATTTGGAATTAGCAATGAATTTGCCGCGACGATGCGCTACAGCCAGATTATCGTCACGCCCCCTAGCGGGATCTGGAGTAAAACCTCTGTTTTCACTTAAACTCTACGATGTAAATACCTGAAAACGCAACCACTGCCAGACTTGCGCACGCGAGATCTCAGCCGTGGCGGAGTCCTCGACGCGGCCGCTGTAGAAAAAGTGGCCCACGCCGGCCAGCCAGTGGTATACGAACAACACCGACACCGCCACGTTGTGCTTCAGCCCACTCAGCGTCACGCCCCCTTGCGGGATCTGGAGTAAATCCCGCGCTGTGACGTTCACTTGAAATTTACGGTGTATCTGGTTGGGAGTCGATCCGTGTTTCTTCCACAGCTGAAATAATAAAATAATATTAATATGTATCAAAATTAGGTGTATAGCGGCGTTGAATATAGATACTAAATCTATACTTACTTATAATAAAATTGTAACTGAGCTATGTCTGTACATGGAAAGATATTTAAGAATAACATAGGTATATAGTGGCTCTTTATGGAACCTATAGATGCCAAAACGATTGTTTTCAGAATTTTTATCTGTCTGTATGTTTGTACGCGCATCACACAAAAACTACCGAACAGATCTGGCTACTTTCTATCCCGGAAAAATGTACGGTGCCCGAGGGATATAATTTATTGTAAACGAGCAAAGGGCTGACAAGATATTATAGTATCTATTGGTCGGACGAAGTCGCGGGCATTGGCTAGTATAAAATAAATAAATATAAGTATCGTAAAGTGCGCAATTCTCGAACTTAAGTCGAGGCTAACTAATACATATCTTTATAACTTTTGTACATGTCAGAAAATTAGATCTTTCAAAACCGTATAATTACAAAAAAAACATGCGAAGCGGCCGCTATAAATCGGCACTGTCTTTACCATCGCAATGTTCCGCTTGACAACTAAACATTTTAGTTTTTAATATACTTTTTACACTATCGGTATACAAAAAAAGTAATCAAAAGACAGTCCTATTAAGCTTTTTATTGATTTACAAAAAATTATTAGGTTTCTCTTTGTCTTGTATTTGTTTATGAAAACAATTTCCTTTTCTATGTGATTGAGTTATTTAGTGGCCAAGAAATGATAAAAAATTGCGACCGAATGTCGTGGTTAAAATAAATGGTAAAACACCATGATTACTATGCTACCCTCGCTACCCTCTATTCTATTGTTAACTATTAGAAAATTCTACTACAGAACGAGAAAAAGAGGAATATCAGGCAATACATCGTTTTTTTAGTCGCTTTACTTCGGTTAGAGTCTATGTAATTTCTATAAAATGTAATATTCGTCGGCGTCGATTATGAAGAAATTATCACTAAATTCTTTAAAAAAATACTTTCATCCAAAACATATTACGAGTTCTTTGGTTCCAATTAAGAAAACCTAAAACAATGTCGCCACTTAAGACTCGAGTCATTTATAACAGTAAATTCTTAACAAGCAAGTCCTTAGTATAGCTTAGAGTTAATAATACCTCATTAACGTAAGGCACAACTCGAAGGTCGTACACCATGAAGCCGTCAACGCCGGCTTCAATTTCCTTCAATTTGTCTTCCAAAATTCTGTTTATGATCGTTTTCGAACTGAAATAATGCAATTTGTTTAATTTAGAATTCGCTTTAAAATTGCAGGGAATATTTAGTTTCCCATACTGTTGTAATAGGGCAGATGGCAACTAGTCAAATGCCTAGCCTATTAGAGGTAGATATGTTAAAAACAAAAGTTATCAAAATACAAATCAAAGTATTTATTCAGAAATTAGACTTATTCAAACTACAAATTATTAGCAGTGATGTGACTTATCTAAGATACAAGTATTTGAAATACAGATACAAGATACATATTTTCATCTTGTATCTAA
>JADGIL010020023.1:0-19517 GCA_020352625.1 Cactoblastis cactorum | reverse complement strand
ATAGTTGCTAACCCCTATCCTGTAAAAAGTATCTATTATTTAATCCCTTTTTCTTTTAATAGACTTTTACAATATGCGCGGGAAGAGATTTCTGATACATTCTCATTATATTTTGCGAAAGACTCTCTAAGATTGATAATAAAAGCTGAATTTACCAAGAAATGGTAAATAACCCTTTCGGATTACCTTGCCATGGTATAAAGTTACTTAATCTTAAGATGTACCGAGTATATTTAACGGAGTTTGTGTGAATACAAATTGCCATTTAAACTAAAGAAGATAAACACTAAGTCTCTGGAATGTGACTTGATTACATTCTCAAGCAGCATCGCACTAACTAATGTTTTGTTTTAGCTAATTACACAGTATGTTGCAAAATATTTAAAACGGGCGTATACTGAATATACGAATACTGAATATAGTTATTTTTGTATAGTTATGGCAACACCTAGTAGCTATAAAAAATCATCCCACGGTTATGTATGTACTACTATGTATACTACCTAAACAATAACCTTTTGCAACAATGGACTCACCATTCATAATTATAGAATTTGTAAAGAAACGAGAGAAAGGAATTCTGACCATTTTACTTTACCTCACCCACATAAATTCTCGCTTATGCCTAAATAAACTGTGTATTAAATACAAAGTATTGTACATAAAATATTGTGTGTTCAAAATTACTTACCATGAAAGTATATCATGAAATTAATCATTAAACATTGTCGTAATATTTTCTGTCTTCTTGACCGTCAAAAGGAAATAAAAATTATATAAGATAAATTTTTAAAACTTATATTTCTAATAATAATTTGGATTAAAAAAACTGCATAATTACAATAATATAGCATTCTAATATGTATAATTCGGAATTCCACAAACGATTTTACTTCGATGTTTACTATTAACAGTATTGAATTATCGCAAAATCCAAAATGGAAAGCTAAACATTCCCGCTATTGTATCCCAGAGTGCATTTCCTGTTCGCCGCTCTATTTTTCAGTTGAAAGAAGTATTCGTGAACAGGTGATTACGGAATGCTCCCAAGAGATGGCTCCACTTTCTCATATCCATGCATCACGGTGCCGAACAACAAATGCATTTCCAACCGCGAGACCCAAGAGATCCGATGCGCTCCATTGAAGATAATGCTAGCGACATCTGTCGGCTGACACAACTATTTTCGATGCGAAACCAAACATAAGCACTAACGTGTGTATTGCTTCATGTTTTAAAAAGTGTTTTGCAATTTCCGAATTGTTTGGTACAGGAAATACGTTAGTTTTTAAAACTATATAAGCAGAAACTATGTTATACATACTTGGATTTGAAAAGGTAAAACAGTTTTGTTATGAAAATACAAAATATTTGTTAATTGATAATTGTCATCACTTCCACAAGATTCCACCTTAAAAATAATAATTTGTGCCCAAATTCTAGACGTATTAAATTGGTACTAATTACACCAAAAATATGACTAAAATACTAATTTAGTTAATTAATAAGAGTACTTACACCATACAAATGTTCAGAATGATTTCTGGAAAAAAATTTTTACATCAAAAGGAAAGTGAAGTAAAATCCTTCCCGCACCGAGACCTTTATAAAAAATTAAAGCGAAACTTGTTGAAAGCAAATTCTAGCGCTTTAAAGCGAATTAATTGTAATACACGTTATATTAACAAGAGCCGTTGGTTTCCCGCAAGATGCATCTAAAACCCGGGCGCTCCCGCGGGGGCGGCCACGTGCTGCCACTTAGCACTAGGTAAATAACTCCGTGTTTCCTCAACCTTAGACTTTGTTTCTGAGATACAGAAGTCATTTTCCTGTGTACCAACTTCCGAGTGAGATTGCAAGGCTTACATTCTGAAAGCGCTACTTCAGAAACCTCGTATTAGAATGCTTCGACATGTACAAAAACAGCGCGATTGAAGTGTTCCTACAATTCTATAGATACTTGTACAAATGGAAAAGGGTTATTCGGTTAAAAATAGTGCGAGTAACTAGAGTGGCCAAAAATTCTTTATGAAAATAATGTGAATTCAATATTTTTACAAGATTATTTCAATAAAATTGTTTGTAATAGAAGATAATTATTCCTTTTCCATAAAACGTAATATTTTGTTCTAAGTATCTAATACACCGAAGATTATATGGTAAAACGCCAGTTCTCATATTTATCCGATTTTCCAGAGAGCAAGTTACGTTTATAAAATAATGCTCATAATTTATGACCGCAATATATCCAAAAATATCATAAACACGAAGGTTTCGTTGGGAAAATAAAAAGAAGCGTGGAAACGTTGGTACGTGGAGGGCATAAAATTTGAAAACACCCGCTTTCGACTTTGTAAAGAAAACGATTGCCATTTATGATTCACATGTGTAGAGGCTTAACGCATCAAGGAGACTGTCGAATGAAAAATAGATAATACTACTCTTATGTAAAGTGAAGGTGAAATTTTGTAAGGAGGTTCACGCACTTCGAATATGTCCCTGAGGCCGCGCCGTCGAAGGAGCCGCCCGCCGAGATTGGTTACGCTAGTTTTTTTTCTTTAATATTTATGAACTCTGTCTCACACGCCACGTTTTACCTTTGTGTAATGGCATTTGCTTCAAGCTCCGTTGACACTTTGAATGCCAAACGAACCCGAACACACCCTTGGAAACGCCTTGTTGATTATACGCGTGCTACTTTCTATGTCGCAGCGACATGGCATTGTAATCCAGGTGGAGTTTTCTGAATAATTAAACATCGGTGTCTTTATTACAATATTATTCGTCTCCTAAACATCACATGTAATTCATATTTTGTATGCTAATATGTCAAGGTTCTAAATTTGATGATCTCGCTCAGGGAGAAAACTTTCCTTGAGCACCCAAAATACTATTTTAAGAAATTTTTCATTTGTTAATTTGTTGTACCTATTTCTTTAAGTTTGTTGTTCAAATACAGTACACATCTTCATTATTTCTTACGGAGAGCCAAGACTGGTGAGATTTAAAGCCCATGCTAAGCTAAATGGTAGTATAACGCTTTGTTGGTGGTCTGTATTTGAGTCAATCGTTTGGAATATAATTGGTTGAATTTTTAATAGGCTTGATAGCTCATAAAAAAGATTACATCAGAACGTATTAAAATTTAAAATCTAAAAATGATTATAAATAAAGACAATAGAATTTAGGGGAATCGGGGGACCTCGTTAATTTTTTGCAAGCTAAAGGTCGTAAATAATGTAAAGGGTGCTATTATTCTCGCATATTTAATGTACCGTTATGGCTAAAAGGTTTTTATTTTTCACAGATTCAACAGCTCCACACAAAAATTCCCGCTTGAATTAAGTCCCTATTCAACATGTGATTTATCGAACTACCTTTTATACCATAATGAAACGCGTTTCATTTTGATTATAATATTATAATTAACGTTCATTAATTAAAGTCAAATTATATCTTAAATAGGAACATTTTCAACATAATAATAAATAAACAATACTTTTGCACATTTGGCCGTATAATAATTAACAGGAAGATTGAAATTCAATTAAAATTAGCAAATAATGAAATTTAAAATGATTTTTACTAAAATTCAGCAAAATCAAACTGGAGACAGACTGAATGAGGAATGATTCGTAGTTATGTATTAAAAGTCTGTCATTTCGGGGACGACTGGTCTTCGGAACGAAAAATAGATAATAAAATGTATTGAAATGGCTGTGGGCGGGCTTATCCGGTTGAGAGTCAATGAATATTTGATTTCAATTTTTTTCCCGACGTCGCCGTGAAGTATTCACGCCATACCTAATTTGATTTTCGCCATTCCACCATTCGCAGGGCAGTTTGCATTCATATTCAGTTTGAATACGCGTTTGGGTTGCCTCTTCGCCGAGTTTGATACAAATAAACAGCGGATATTTTTACATTTCTTGCAAGGATAACCCGACCCAACTGATTACGTTTCGGGATAATAACCCTGCCAGTGGTATTAGGGGCGGCCTAAAGAATATTTATATTAGATTATTGCTTATGACTCATACTATACATGTACATGTTTGAATCGTATCAAACCTTGTTCAGAGATTAATTTTATTTCCCTTTTTTCGGAAAATGATTTATTTTCGTGACAATAATAACAATTATTTTTAGGTTTTCATAATTTTCCACTTCATAAATACGGACTCGACGAGGTGTTACTATGTTATGGTCTGAATAATTACAAATGGAGGGATCCCAAATATCATTCAAATGACACGCAAAGGGCATGGAAGTAGGGACCAGTAAAAACGCGGACGTAAATTGTTTGATGTCTTATGTCGACAAGAAAAGGAACGAGTTTCGTTCGGCCGCGATGCTGAGGATTCGTTTTTGCGAACTTGCATAAATGACGGCGCAACGATATTTCACCCAGGCTGAATATTTGGGTCAACTTGTTTTTTGTAATGGGAATTACAAAAGCAAAATTTAACGTTGTATATGTTGTAACAGCTGCAAGAGTACCTTCGTCAGCAACAAAAGCTAGCTCGTCTTAAGACACGAAATTCGAGGTTTTTAATTAAAATCTTACGCGTTGTAATGATAATGAAAGAAACTGATTATATAGGCTGAAGACTTTAGTAATTTGGGACAAATTTATTTCGCCGTTTGTTTAGTTAAAATTACCTTCCTGTTACATGAAATAACACGGGCGGTGATAATTGAAAACGGTAACATTCTTTGGTCCCTTTTCTCGGTATTATACAAAATCTGGACTAGGAAGCTATTTATTTTATCCGGGTGTCGATTTGTTATTTATTAGTTGGAAATAGTCGTATCACAAGGGAGAGGAGCACAATACCGTATCGAAAAATAGTGAGTGTATTTAGTAGCGATGCCATCTCGAACCTACGTCTCGCTTCGCTTGGCTTGAGTCGCCCTCTACCACTGTAAGCTGACTTCCTGCACCTCCCGCTTTTATAGAAACTCCGTAGACGGTGACCTGAGCCTTTAGATTGTCATAGGTCTATATATTCTGGTCATGACTTATCGAGAGTTATGTTTATCCATTGCTAGATAAGGCGATTACATATGCGAGGGCTCCATTTAAATTAATAATAACAATATTGATAATTTATCAATTCTGACAAAAAAATAATTTAATTTTTATCCCAAACTTAGGTATTTAGTCTCAAGATAAACTTAATGAATATTAATTTTTAATCGTTATTTTTTATTAAAAAACTACATTTTAATACATTTTGCAACTTTTTAAAATTGAGATATGCTATCGATACTGGGATCCCTTAAACTGTATTTACCAAAAACGAGTCGCAGGTACAATAATTTAATATTTCCGGGTGTTTCATGCAATGGTAGTTCTACTGTTTTTGTGTAGAAAAACAGTGGCACGCGTTCGTGCGTGCCCGCGAAGTTACGAGCAGTTCCTAATATATGGTATTGTTCTAAGAATTTATTGTTACTTTTTTACAATCCCTTGCCTATTGATTTTTTGTTATAAAATACTTTATTTTGTAATTGTTACATGAATATTAGTTTTGTTTATCAGGGTTTTATCGAGGTATTTTCACAGGCTTGCTAGTATGGTTATATTTTTTTACCCCAACCTTTAAATCACAATGAAAGTTTGAGCTATTTTATTGTAGTTATTTCCACCCAACTAAGTTTTATTCGTCTGAGTTATTAAAAAGTAGGTACATATATTTACATGAATTAAATAAAATTATCAAAAACTCACCTCTGTGCCTATTGGTTTGTTTGTCGAACATTAACATGGCGTCTTCAATCTGCAACAAAAAAAGACATAAAGTCAACTTCAAATCCTCGGGAAGATCGTGAGGAAAAATAGCGAAAAACAAGAGTTATATGCGCGATTTGAGCACCGCCCCTACAATAAAACACTCCGGCGCTGTAATAACGAATAAGCACCGGCACAGAGTAAACCACACGCTGCAAATAAACTTTGATAAGCGGGGGCGAGCAGGTAATAACGTATTCATAGAGAAATAAATGGAAAGTCGGCGGTTAGGACGCGAACAATACACGCTAACAGAGATGCGCTGTCACCGCCACCGCACGCGCCCGCCACGCGACTTGCCCAAATTCTCCCACCAAAGAATATTTTTTAAAACTCACAAACCAGTGATAAATCCGGAATTAAACGAAATTGCATTGTAAATATTCATGTAGACGCGACGCGTTACGCGAGTTCGGGTTAATTATAAATTCCTTATTAAGTTTTCAGATGTTAGATACGTCGGTGGAGTTAAGCGAGGCTGAAATGATAGAAATACATACAATATCAGACCCCTGGCGGGGTGGACAAGAATTATAAGAGATTCGAATGCTTCGCTGAATGGTAGTACTATCTGTGAAAAAAACCCTGTTTTAAACCTTAGATTGTTTTTTATTGGATTCGATAATTTGCGCGGCAAGATAGCAAACCAGCTTGCACTAACCGCTTTTAAACCATGAAAGTCATGATAAAAACAACCAGCTGTGAAACATTCTCATGTGTACAAGGTTAGATAGGTTCGATTTGACGGGTAAGTCCAGGCTTCGAGTCGCGCGGCGCTGGGCCGGTCCCCGGGGCCACATTACGCGGGAAGGTCTACACAACGCACTCCCGATGATCGATGCGACGTTGGATACCCGTAACAGGTGACCTTTTGCTGAATTATTTCTACCTGTAGAAGCGTTTGTTTAGTGGTGATTTGTTTAAACGGGGATTCATCTGAATTCACGCACATATAGACTGAAATTTGCGGTCGACTACGGCAAATAAAAAAATTTACCCGTCAGGGTGATTTCCACTTTGTATTATTTTGTCTAAAACTCTGTCTGTCGAATATTTTTCGAATCATGCGTTTTCTATCGTTCATTTCATATACATATCATTCACTGTCACGATAAAGAAAGATAATAATCCAGTCTTGATTGATAAAAAAACTGGCATTTGTGGAAGTTTTTAAAAATGATGAATAATTTTTCTCCAGAGATTTCAATTAATCTTCGTAAGGTTTCCTTTGTTAGACAACAATGTATTATGCAGATCCGGACGCAGTATGCGCATAATTTCACACAGCGCAATAATTAGCACAATAATGAAGATACCAACAAACGGATATCCTGAACCATATGACATAATATCCCCTTTTGTGGGAATGAGTATACATTTTCTAACGATACACATAATCATGTAAATATGTGTAGGGTTAATTAATTTCTATAGTCCGTTATATAAGTACGTCTATAATCTGGCCTCTTATAATTAAATTAAAATATTATTATTGCTCATATTTTCTATTTACCAAAACAATTCGAAGTTTCAATTTAATATCAAAACTATTCTCCGAATTACCATGTTGGCTTTTCATATATTATATTATAAAAATATTGACCCAAATCTACCATTCCACTTTACACCTACTAAAACAGCATTGAAAAATAAAATTTGAAACTTTAAGCAAACAATGGTCGTCGTCCACTGTAACGTTCTCTAAAGTGATTGCCGTTGCACGTGACCGGTGTACTTTATTGAAAAACTGAGTCCGTTATACGACTTTATCTAATATATGGCCGAAACTTTTGGTAAACTGCATCAGGATTTTTGTAAAGAATGTGCAAACGTGCGTGCAAATATAACAAAAATATTTGACTTCAAGTGCAAACTTAAGACGTCTATGAACTCAGTGTAGGTTTGACTTTATTTTTTAACGCTGTAAGTAGTTTTTGTCTGTTCTATCAGTCATTTCTTGTTTGTATTTGTATCTTCTGGTGCAAATCAACTAAGTTAGCTTCTGCTGCAGTCATCATATCAAATTTTTCGACATTTGCAACAGCGGTAAATTGGTCATCGAATAAAAATAAGCAATATAATGTAGAACTAACGTGAAAACAAACAAATAAGTATATAGTTAGTCGTAATACAGGCACGAATAAATACACCAACCATTTCAACCCATCATATTTTAACATCATTCGGCCATTGTCTGGCCAAATCACTGAGGATTCTACCGAAAAAATAGATTGTGACGTATCCTGCGACATAGATTGTGACCTAATGCGGTATTGTTATGGGCAATTTGTGGGGCCTATATTGCCGTTGCTTTCTTTCGTATTTGTTATTCAGTGGGAGAGAGAAGGATGGCTAGAGACATCGGGAGGCTCCCTAGGGCGACGTTACGAAACCGAAGTTCGGTTCAGTGATCAATGTCGAACCTCTGAGGTGTCTTTTGAGTTAATGCCTGTGTGCGATTACCTTTTGATTATGGTTTTGTCGGATTTAAATGTAAGCAGCACATGTTCGAATTGCTTTCACGGGAAAGGTTGAAGGTTCCGTTTTATCTTATAATGGATGGTGTATTTGCTATACCTAATTACAGATTAAAGCTTATTCAAAATACACAAGGATAATTGAGTTATTCAGCAATTAAATTTAGAGAAATCGTTATACATACTTGTATTTTATATAAAAGTTATTCTGAGAAGGAAAGAGGATATAAAAAATGTTAATACAACTTTTAATAAAAATATAACGAAATAAAATCTGGTATTAATTAAAAAAAAAACTTTATTTTTACCTATCAGATGATATAAAAAAAATATTGTTGGCATGTTAATTATGTTGAGTGTTACGTAATAGAATGTTTCGAGTTTTAAGCTAATATTCGTCCACTGAATATATTTAAAGTTGATATCCGAAGTACGTGACCGATGAGATTTATTGAAAAATTGAGTCCATTCCACGATTTTGTCTAATAAATAGACCGACCGAATTCTTTGAATTTTAAATAAGCCTAATGCACATAGACGTAGAGGCTAATGTAAACGGATTTGCGGATCATTAACATGCAACGAGATGGATCACGGTTTGTGCTGAAAACCAAAATGGTCTAGTGTCACGGAACCTCTATCCAATCTTGCAAAATACTTTTTACTTTTAAGTATTTGTTGTATTAGACCAGACATGCAACTATTTATGTTCGGAACCATCTTTTTGTAACTTTTATTTCCACTAAGCCATTTTTTACATAAACGTATATATTATTCGTACATATTGTATGTATTGTATGTTTATAATGTCTTATTGAAGAAAAAATACCGTCTCGACAGACGGACGGACAGACGGACGAATACACGGGTGGACAGAAATTTTGGCATAATGCCAACGAGATGATTTACTGCCAAGATTAAAACTCTATATTTTACATATATACTATATCTAGAATCTTTACATATTATATCTAGAATCTTTACATATTATATCTAGAATCAAAAAAACATAAGCTAATGTGATTTCTTAATAGGTATAAAAATCCATACTAAAATCATATAAAATTGTAGTAAATAAACTCAAACACTAGTAAACAAATTTTGATAAAATTTAGCAAAATTATAGACTAGACCTTATAAAGTAACATTGGCTGTCTTATAGCCCGTAATGCTCATTGCAACGGAAGTAACGCGGGTCTGTTTGAGGGAACTGTTTAAGAAATCGAAAGCAACTTTAATAAAAAGTAATAAAGGACAATATCCTTCAACGTTGTCTTTGCTGGTACTACACTAAGCGGTGGCTCTTTTTATTAAGTATTTCATTTAAGGTTAGCACTGAAGACCCTGGAGGTAGGTGCCTGTCGCATTAATTTGCAACGTGTAGGTCTCTCGAGTGGTCTTCCTTTTAATTTTTTCCCTTTGTGTCTCGAGATTTAATGCATTAACAAGTTTAAGGTGATTTAATATCGTTGTCTGCTTGTGTCCTCTCCTTTTTTAATCATTACAGTTTAGATAATTATATTTTTTAGCATTTTTCAGATAAAATTTTATTACTTTCTACTTTAAAGGGAGCTTTGTCCATTTAGAGTACCCGATCGAATTTCGTAGAAAGATTTATTGGCGTTACAAATAGAACTGAGCCTATTTTTACTGGAAAATTTGGAGCACGATACCTAGAATGTGACAGCCGCTTCTTTTACATTGTAAAAGTCAATTAAGGAAATTATTTAAGACGGGATATTCTCCTCATATCCTCCTAGTAATCCGTCACTATATCCGAGTTTCCATTCCATCATGGCTCACCATTCAGCTAAATGTATGTATCTTTCAAGTCTTACAACTCTTTTGCTTAAAAAAAAAGACGTACTATTGTATCTGTATCCCATAATATATAAATACTAAAACCAAAACATTTCCAATAAATAACAATGCGAATTTCCCACAAAATTTTACCAATTCATTCTCAAAGTGTACACAAGTGTTTCTCAAACTATTCAGCAGTTTTCCCACTTGGGCAAGCGGTTACTTGAGCAGTTGAGAACAATAGTCCAGTTGTAAGTCTCACGTCCGTCAGGCTGTCTAGACTACGACCAAACTAATAGAAATACTTTCGAACTCAGATTTACTCCGTTCAAGACCAAATCGGAACATTGAACATGAACTTGCTTAAGAATAAATGCCGAGATCTGTTGTTGGAATATTATTACACAATTCAGAGATGTAAGTTTCTAAGAATTATATAAAAAAATATTCAATATACATATCTAAAACTGGTTATTTTATAAAATTCATTTCTTTTATCTTAATATTTTTGTATTTTAAATAATGAAATACAATTTTTGTTTTTAATTTTTGTATTATAAGATGAAATGGCTATTAAAAAATGCAGCAATAAACCAACTTCAAATAAAGAAGTTTGATGAGAGCAGTTCGCACATGACCGATTCTTTTAAAAGCAAGCCTGCAGGAACTCAATAAAAACGAATCACAATAAGAACACTCTTCGGGAAATGGCATAAAGAAAAAGTTTTAATTTGTTTAAATATTTCCGCGAGTTCCCTCAGTGCCGCTCAAGTTTCGTGTCTAACATTAACTCAGAGCGGCCTAATGGGACAAACCACCTGCTCTTAAAGGCGACATAACAATTAACTTCAAGAAGAAAATATTAGTTGAGCTAATAGAGTCACTCAGATACACCCCGGCCTCTGCCCTCATAAATAACACCCCTTCTTAACTGTAAGCTCAACAATTTTGTCGTATTTTCGTAATGATTCTCCAAGGAGCGCCAACTTCACTAACTCAACGAGCATTTTATCCTTGTGTTTTTATTGGCGAATTGATTGGGAACCGCTGGAAATAATCTGGCCCGGATTAGTTTTCTTAGGAAAGTTTTCGGCCGAGAAGTTGTAGACGTTTCCTTATTAACATACCCTGGAAGAATATTTTATTGGCCAGTAATTAAATGCCAGGGGCAAGAAACTATATAACGAGGAAAACAAAAGAATTTATTCCCGGAATAAATTTACACTTATAGTTACCATATTTTATTATCTTTTGGGATTAGTATTAATAACAAGTACTAAATTTTTGAAACAGTAAAAGATTAACTGTAACTTGTACCCTGGAGATTGAGACGGGTTCTGATGTGGGACACTACTTGTAAGGATACACTTGCGCCGTCTCATATACAGGTCACCAAGTCCACAGCTAGTGCTGTTGCAGCAGACGCAGAACACCTCAAAAGGCGTAAATATGTAGTTTTCGGTAAAAATTACATATTTTAGCCTTTTGAAGTAGAGACTTTTGGCCTGTGGGGTACTTTTGCCCAACAGGTTTTTAGACTGATTAGAGGCTGGGAATTTTCTTGTACAAAGTTAAGTATAGCTTTATTTATAAGTTTAGATGCCTCTTGATTTTAATTTATTTATTTATTTTTAAAGTTAAAAAATAGATGAGTTCTTCAATAATTAAAAACTGTGATAGTTTGAAAACTATCACACTCACTTTCACACTCCCTTCAAACTCGCGAATTAACTGTAATTTTGTGAGTTTTATAACGCAAATTCCATGCATTAATATTTCATCGTGTTAAAAATAGCCTAAATCTCCATAATACCTAATCTGTAATTACGTTACAAAACCGCTAATCGTAATTACGTTACGAAAACCAACCCACATCCCAGTGAATCTTATCAGCAATTACGTATTTCTCAAACCGTGAAAAATCGGTGAATAAAATATGAGGGAAGTTTAGGGAAACCCGAAAACGTTTTTCGTATTTGAATAATCAGTTTAACAAACAAAACTCCGGTGAATCCACTTCATTACTTATTAACCTGCGCCGGAGTAGAGGGTAACGTTTGGACCGATTTTATTTCAAGAGACAATCTGAGACAATTGTCATAATCATTTTCGTATTCGAATTTGAAAATTTTACTACTTTTTAGAACAGTTATTTTTTTCAATCAATGAAATGGGCAGTGACTTTAAATCTATATAATTATTAAAAAGAGTTAAAGTTTGTAACTTTGATTTTTTGTTTGTTTGTAAGGGCTAATCTTCAGAAATACTGAACCAATCATGAAAATTCTTTCACAGTCGGGAAGATACACTATTCAAGAGTGCTATAGGCTATATTTTTACGCCCAACAAAGTGGCACGGGTCGGCTAGTAATTTATAGAACTGGGGTGTCTGTCTACCGTTGAACTAAATATGTTATTTTCTTCAGCTTTTGATTTCGTTTTACATATTATTTACGTGTTAATCATAAACCTTTTTGGGTTTTTACTATAGCTCATCAAATGCCAAACAATAAATATATGCAATAAAACTTAATAATTTTACTTCGTTTATTTTTTCATTTAAAGTTTAGGTAAATGTTAGGAGTAAGTTAAAATCATTTTGTGTTATTGTATTATAAGTATTAAAAAAAATCCTTTGTGAAATATTAGAATAAAGTTTAACTTTTATTAGGTCATACCTAGTGTCTTACTACTGTGAAGGACGAGTGTGGAAGAATTTAGGGGCAAAAATAAACTAAAATAAATGCAAAAAAACTTTCATTTATTTTAGGCTTGATCATAATAATATCGTATTAATACGACAAAAAGAAAAAAAATATTTCGACATAGTTAAAAAATATTTACTCTGTATACTATATCAATGACCCATAAATATAAATGTCAGAAGTAAAATGAAAGCCAGGAGAAACAATATTAAAACTTGATACAAACTTCAGGTAAGAAAACGAAGTTCCAGCACTAACTTCAGCATTGTTTATTTAAAAGTACTTAGATTTACATAAAATAACATTTTTTGTTATTTTTGTTGTGGCAAGTGAATTCAAATAAGTGTTTTAATTTAATGAATTCTACAAGATTTTTTAAAATAATACTGTACTCTGGTAATTTGATTTATAATTGTACTTATACAAGATCAAGTCATTAAGACTTGCATAGACAGACAGAGTCAACAATCAAATACCTCGATCGTAGCTAAATGGTGCACTTGTTACTGGAATGGAGTTAGATTTAGTGAAACGACAGATAGACAAAGTTTCGTATATTTATTACTAGCTTTTGTCTAAGGTTACGCTTGCGCAGATTAACTTTCAAATACAAGTTTCAACCATTTTATCCCCTTCTGGGTGAAATTTCCAATTCTCACTTAGTGCTCCCTTAATCTTTCCAAGGAATATACATACCAAATTTCTGCTATTTGCGTTCAGTAGTATCGGCTGTGCGTTGTTTGTCGGACAGTCACTCAGTAACGGAAGAGTTTTATATACATATAAGGATTAGTTATTAGGTGATTCTACTTGACCTAAGTACCTATATTAAGAACACCAGCAATAAATATTACATGGTCATTTCCATAACATAATTTTTTGCTCTCATCTCTGCTGTAGCCATTTCATTCTATGAGTCAATGTGCGAACTAACATAGAAAATTGGACTTTATGTCTCAATAAAGTTACACGCACGATAGTTCTAAAGTCAAAGGTCTGTACCTAAACATACTGAAATAATTAGTCTAAGGCAACTTGGTACACCAGATTGGAAATCTATTTTTGTTATCGTTGAAACACTTCAAAGGTAGATCTATTGTTATCTGTAGTCTTAAAGATTTTCAAGCTTCAAAGAACCGTTGGTCTTTGTATAAAGAAGTCGTCTTCTTAGAAATAACAACGTTTCTTATTGAAATAAGTCGATATGAAAGTTAATAAACCAAAATCATTAGGATAAATTTTATTGTTGTATTAGATTGCTTTGTAGAAATGTTGTAACGATGTTTTAATTACAGTTGTAACAGTAATTACTGTATCTTTTGTTATTGTCTTTTTTTCAAATTCTTTTGAAGTGTTTAAAATTAATGATTTAATGGAACATAAAACTTTTGTTAGGTACTCTAAAATTTTTTTGGTTGTGTGAAGGTATCATCAGTCTTTAAATAATCTTGTTTTTTTTTAATTTGTTGTTTGGAATGGAATGCCCTCCCTGCGTCGTTGTTTTCGAGTTCATACAATATGGGGATTTTTAAGGCAAGAGTGAATAGGCATTACTTGAGTTTGCGTGCTCCACCTTAGTCTTCATCGTTGCTTTCCATCAGGTGAGATTGAGGTCAAACGCACTCAAATCTTTCTTAAAAAATAAAAAAGTTATAATACTATAAAATATATAGTTTTTTTACCTTCAGTTCATTCATTTCCGTTATTTTAATATTTATTTAGCTTTTCATAATAACTAGTAGGTAGCTGGTTTCAGTTGTAGTATTAACTCTTTCTTGTATGTCTATAATACAATTTATTCAATAAAATGCATTTAGGTGCATAGTGATTATTGAATGAGTCTTTTTCAATTTTAGTAACAATAACTACATGATGAACGATGACTACAAACTTTTAATTATTCTAGGCCATACAAACTACGGGACAAAAAGGAACCCTTAATTGTTTTTTTTATAATTACAGGGAATTTCCCGAAACTTTATGAAAAACTTGGACCTGACGGGACACGGGCGGTGTTAATTATCAACTTTTAAAAAGTGCAACTCATAATAGACCGCCGCCCGAAAGATGAATGATGTATTGGGTCAGACTTCAGGCTTTTTTGGAAACACTGCCAAAATTTTTCAGGAATAATGCATAATTATAGATATTTCGAAACAGTTTTTATAGATGCCTAATTTTTCTCCTTTCACAATTCTCCTTTTACAAAAAATGTAACGCTGTAATTTATAAGAAAAAGAAATGTCACTGTTTATGTATTTGTGAATCATTTTCATTTTAAAGAGTTATTGTTGTACAATAGGTCTTTTCCAAAGACTTCCAACAATTACTTACACGGAGCATATTAGCAATTGAGTCCAGTATCTTCCTGCAACTTTGACAAAATCGACTGACTGTCAAATGTGAATGCCGTTTCACACTAATTTGACTACTACCATTCAATTCTTCTAATCAGGTTCCTCAAGACCGGAATTATATAAAAGCTAAACTCCAAAAATATCTCATAATTACTAGAAAAGAGAGTGCAAAATACACGTCAAACACCTCCAATACACGAGTAATTTCCAATTCTTTTTCCCTCGACACATTTCGGCAATTTCCTCAATCGGACAGCTCAAACTAATCAACGACTATTACCACTCAGCCTAAATAATCGCTGTGCATATATTACGAGCTACATGAGCGCTAATAAAGCTAGCTTAATTCCTAAATAAACAGCTTAAATGCATCCGAACTTGCAGGTACCTAATTGATTTACTATGTCGGCGGTGTCGGATACGACTCCGGATTATAGGTAATATGTTCTGTAATTTTAATCCTAAGTGCATAATTAATATATCGTGTTGTTTATGCTAATTATATATAATGCTACTTATATTATATTTATTGTATTATGGTATACTAACTCAAATATATAGAAATATATTATCTATACATATTATAATAAAATTGTAACTGAGCTTTGTCTGTACATGGGAGATATTTAAGAAAAAAAATATATAGGGAATCTTTATAGGGCCTATAGAAGCCAAAGACATTATTTTTAGAACTTTTGTCTGTCTGTCTGTCTGTTTGTTTGTACGCGCATCACACAAAAACTACCGAACGGATCTGGATGAAATTTGGCATAGCGATGGAAGATCACCTGGAATAAAAGATAGGCTACTGTTTATCTCGGAAAAATGTACGATTCCCGAGGGATATAATTTATTGTAGTAGTACTAAGTAATCTACGTGGACGAAGTCGCGGAAGTTAGTAATAAATACGTATATAGGTAAACCTCCAAGACCCAGGCCAATAAGAAAATACCATTTTCCATTATATCCGGACCGGGTTTCGAAGCAGGAACCTGTTGGTTGAGAGGCAAAGTCTTTACTACTGCGCCAACGACGTCATCTCCATTTCAATCATTTTGATAAATAAATCTCCTTATGAATTACATGTTCAGTTTTCATTGATCGTCCTGAATTTTCATTGACCTATATAGCTTCATTTCTGTACCGTGCCAGTTTGTGATCCAAGCGATCACTCGCGGCTGATGTAATGACGGCACAGTTTTACTTCTTGTTTAGCTCACTGTAGCTCAGTCATTACGAGCCGGCGCTTGTGTGAGCGACGCTTTTATATGCTTCCATTTTCAAAATTACATATTGTTTACCGACAACTCATCAGACATGAATGAACATTCCTTTTATGTTTACATTAAAAATTTATCTCAACTTTCACAAGTATACGTCGCAGTTCCGAACAGTTCTCTACGAATTTTGATATCTGATTTGTTGAATCATGTTACTGGCGCTCTTCATCTTGAGTACTTATCATGAATAGAGTTGACATCCATTGTGATATTTTATTATTACCCTGTGAAATGCAACGGAGCGAGAGAAATTGTTAAATCCTTACAATGGAGTCTGTCTTCGTCGGGTCGAGTACGCAAAAGTTGAACAAGGATCTCGGTAACGAGAATGTAAAAGGATTAATTGAATAATCTTCGAGTAAGATAAAGTTGAAGATTGCGGTTGGTTAGGATTATTTATGTGAAGAGACTTGAGTGCTGTCGGCGAGTGACGTCACGTACAGCACCCGCTCTCGCTCCTGCTACCGCGCCTCCCGCTACTTCAATCTCAATCTGCATATAAATCGGATATCGATAATGACGTCGCCATCGCAAGCATCCCAAAATTCGTTCAAAATCCGATAAGCCTTGCCCGTGAAAGCCCTAATCCACAGAAGTTTGGATGACCCCGATAGTGGGTAGACCTACCGTCTTCTATTATGTAAATTATCAGCCACATGAAACTTTCGGCCGGCCAGTGCGGCTACTAAGTTTGCGGGCAAAAGTTACGATATTGACTTAGGGTCGTATCTTTGGAAAGATCGAAGCTTGTAGGTAACAAAAGAGCAAATAAGTAATATCGTTATTAAAAACGGCGGGTTCGGTTCAGGGGTCGTTAATCGTGAAAAATGAGATATGAACGGCAAGGTTTAACATGTAGCATGCGAGTAAAATTCTGTGAAAATGAAGATTGTAGTGCGTGCGACGCCTGCTGCGGATAACGGCCGGCGCAAATGACCCGCGCGGAAACACGACCGCGTCCGGCGGCGGGCCCATAGCTCCGTGTACCCGTCGCCCGTAATACGCCCTCGCCACCGCTTCCCCTCCCCTTCGCGTACCCGTACACTTGCCAATTACAAAATATCCGTTCACGTCCCCATTATATTTTGTAGCATCCTTTTTTGCCTTTTGCCGTTCGGAAATAGACTAGACATATGGATTTTCCCGTTACTCGCAGTGATTTCGTTCTAAATTGCAATCGAAATCCAATAAAAAACTAAATTCAATCATCGTCGTAATATTACTTAAGAATAAATCAAACTTTATAAAATTTGATATTGAAATAAGTAAATTTAGACCAATTGATTTAAAATATTTCAATTAACTTCCTTACAGATCTGAACTTAAGCGCAAAATGAAAAGCTCTTTATTCCAAAAGCATGACCCTTTTCAAACTTTATAATGAAACTCAAAATAAGAATTAAAATTTCAATGATTATTCATTTGGATGGAACAAGTGGGCGATATTGCAAAGTTGTGGACTTTTTTTTTCCAACGAAGCTGCCGAAAGGAACTTTTTAATCGTGCTCCTATTGAGTGCATGTAACTTTCCTTTTAGGGACCGGCACTAGTAAAGTAATGTAAAGTTGGTGTGATTTCTCCTTCATAGTTATTTTATTTTTACGATACAATTTAAATATTTTCCTCGCTACTTTATACGAAATTCAGTTTACTGTAATCAAGTTTAGCTAAATTTGTTAAATAAGTCTCGAACGAAGCTAGCCTATCAGCACTCAAATCTGTTTCGAACTAACAAAAAAATATTTGTACAAACCGATTGCATGGTATTGCATGGTACCAATCGTACTTATCAGTAAGCAACACGCGTTCCACTCAGGTATGTTTACATGAAACTAGGCATCGATACGCAGATAACGATACTTCCGAGTTTCCGACGTAGACGGGAGCAGCCGAATCGCGTTATTTTCATAAGGTACGGGCCTTGCCCTGACCCACTTCCTTTTAATCCATCGCTTACCTATAAGGTTTTATTGGAAATGGCCCATTACGACCTACATTATCAACATCATCATCCGATTTTACTATTTCCAGTCACGTAATCTTGAACGACGAATATATATCATACGGCTATAGGTCGACAATCCTGCGTACGGACGCTAAAACTGAATACGTAATGTAAACCAATATGGCCAATGAAAAACAAGGAACATTTCATATCAACGTCTCTGATTGGCGCCTTATCGCGTGATATTTCGTCAACAGGGACAGCTAAAGAAATTTGCGTTTTCTTCTAGTTCCATAACTTTGAACGGGAGTTCGATTCAATTTGTAGAAACGGTAAAGAAAAAGACGTATACATTTCGCAAAACTTTTTCAATAACATCGGAATCATAAAATATCATGTCATTTTACATCTTTACTTCAGTTTTTCCGAACCGAGTACAGAGCCGGGCTTAGGAGTGGGATCCTAAGACAAATATGAATAGCGAAATGAATTATATGGAAAGTACCCTCTATGTGACGTATGAGAGATTGCGACGCTTTGCGTCGGCCTCTGAATTTAACCAGCCTGCTTGCAAAACTTGCCGGGAGGTAACATTAAGCCGATTGCCGGTGTCAATCAAACCTGCCTTTTTCTGAGACACAGTGTAACAGTAGTCACGTCGAAGACTAATGTTCTGATCCTTTTAGTTTTTGCAGCAGTAATTTGCGTTAACTATCATAATTTGTAAGGTACAGTTACAGTTTAACTTGCGCAGCTTAAATTCTATTGCCCCCCTGAGAAATGACCTCGCACAATTTTGTCACTCGTATCTTTAGTAGAAGGATTTAGACAGGGGATTTATTCATTTGCTTTAATCTATTACACTCTTAAATTAAATCAATATTAATTATTATTTGTTTGTTTTTGATGACCTTCGTGGTTTAACGGTTAAAGTATCTGGCCGCTATTCATGAGGTCTTAGGTTCGTATCCGGTCAGGTCATGATGAAAAATGACCTTCTTCTTATGGACCTGGGTCTTGGATGTTTATCTATATATGTATTTATTATAAAATATAGTATCGTTGAGTTAGTATCCCATAATACAAGTCTCGAACTTAGTTTGGGGCTAACTCAATTTGTGTGATTTGTCCCTATATATTATATATAATGTTAAT
>JADGIL010019993.1:0-12513 GCA_020352625.1 Cactoblastis cactorum | reverse complement strand
ATGCATAATGAAAAGCATGCATTTAAAAAGTTGTGTCAGTTCTATTTGAGTTGTAAAATATGAATCTTCTTTTATATACCTATTTGTGTATTATTTTTAATAAGTATGTATATGTATGTGGTCAATCCAACGACAGGTCGCTTGATTTATTTTATATCTATATGTATACACACTTATTCTCGAAAGCGGTTAAAAACGTATTTTTCCCTGAGCCGTCGATGGTCATAATGTAGCATATTGAAAATATTATGTGAACCTACCATTTTTTTACATGAAATGCTAAACTAGCTAACAGACTTGTCAGTCGAAAGACATATGTATATATACCCATGGGTTCTATTTTCTGCTTACACAAAAGCACATCCACTTTTTAGAAAAACTGTTACATATTTAGGTTTTAACTATTAGGTGTGCTGCATGCCTGTTTACCAGTTTAGTTTATTAAAAAAATAGCAATTTAAATATATGTGTCAGTATATTATTTTATATTACAGTTTTAAGTTGTTTAATTTTGTTGCACGACCATGAAGAGAAGACTATTAATAAATAATTTAAACTAAACTCCGAGACAATTGTACTTTTCACAGTCAACAACTTTATCATGCTTGTGAAATCCTTTCAAAACAAACCATGTGAAATCAACTCTGAGAATATAATCATAAATCATTTCAATTTAATTCAATTCATTAATAAATAAAATTAATTATTTGTTACCGGAGCATTTTAAATCGTTCACTTTAAATGTTATTCGGTCCATGTCGATGGCACTTATAGTAAAACATTAGAATCACTGCTTTACTGGCTCTTGATGCCCATAATAATCAAATATTATTATGGAAGTACTTTATACTAATTGCATTGATATATCCTTGCAAGCAGCTCATTTTGTATGCAATGTTTTAATGTTTAGAGATCCGTATTAGAGGTTGAGCCTATTTTTGTTGAACCCTAAATTTTGTTGTAAGATCTGTTTATAAACACAGAATATACATAAACAATAGACTTATATTGTAAAAGCAAAATTTGACGTCTATATTTTTAGGTTTCGTTTGCGTATTTTTCCATGATCTATCCATGTTATCCCAGAAACATTCATAGACGCACATATTGATTATACCTACCCATAGCCACCATGGCGCCAAAAGCTGCAAAGAGTATAAATACAGACAGAAGTCTCTCTACAGGAGATATGCCACTGATATAAAATATTATATCTACTTAGTTACAACATTCTTCTTATAGGCGATGCGCTTGTAACCTGTCACTATATCTGAATCTCAATTTCACCTCATTTAAACTCACTATATCACTGCTCATCTATACTCACTGCTAAGCGTGGCTATTCAACCTTACATAACTCTTGGCTCTGTTTACCCCACGAGGAATAAAGAGGGATTATGTATTGTATCTGTAGGACATAAGTTATTGAAAATATATCCATTAAAAAGTACTGTGTATTGTGTTCTTTTAATATTTACAAGAACCATTTATTTTAGAGTCAAATCACATTTTAAAAAAAAAGTTTTTAGAGGTATGTACATCTGCAATTTCATACTCTTTGCTTCTCGTGATCGTCTCACGGGTCAGTCTCCGGCATTTCTTTTGCAAGCTTCGTTTGTAACACAGAGTGTCTCTATATTTTGACTTCATTGGAATATATAATAAAAACATTTCGTGCATCTAAAAAAATAAGTAGTCGTATTTAAAAACTTATTTATTGGTAAGTAATCAAATGAATTATACGAGGCCTCTATGGTCTAGTGGTCGCTAGGGATCTGGAAGTCGTGAGTTCCAATCCAAAAGAGAAGGATCTTTGTGAAAAGTTATTTCTAGTCTAATTTGATAGCTAGTCTTGGATGACCTGGTTATCGTTAAAATAAAGATTTATTCATTTTAGGAAGGTATGTTAAGCTGCGTCTTCTACACGAACTCTCAAATAAAATTAGGTTGATTTCAGAAAATGGGGCTGCCACACCTGGAGACGTTTTGCTTCGTGCTGGATTTGAAGACCGGGAACTTGATAATGGGGGGCGTTAACGCGGTATGTATGTACTTTTACTATTCATGTCATTCAATATTTTTAAAATAAACCCCATCAAATACCTAGTTTTTATCCAGTTAAGCTTACATAACTAGTATTTTCTTTTGCATACTTTATAGAAAAAAAAATTATATTTAGAGTTTAACATAGTAATTGAAAGGCATGTCTTGATATTTTATTTCTTAGATCTTTTTTACATAGCGAATTAATAGAAAAGGTATAATGACTTGGTTAACAGATAAATATTCTAAGGATATTGAGATATATATTTCCTTTAATGTGCTTTAAATAAAACCATTTTAATTGTTCATGTGCTCATTTCGCATTCTTAAATATTTGTTACTGTACATTTTGCTACGTTAAAAACATTATATGATTATCACGTCAAAAAATTTCCTTGGATAACTTTGTAAAAATTGTGTGTTAAAGTTTTTGACGTATAATAAAAGTATCTAATTTGACTATCTGTCAAAAAAATGTTAGTTTTGATAAATATTCTCAATATTTCAGGTAGGGTCATTCACCCTGACCGTGATTATGATCGTCATGGCTTCCATGGTGGGCGCGGTGGAGAAGACTGGAGACATTGATATTGATGCGCCTATAACCGGCCTTTACGTCATGTGTATCCTGCTTACTCTCATGTTCCTCGTTCGTTTTCTGTTTGACATCATCTTCATATACGGAGTTATTATAGTAAGTTGAGTCGAACGCAAAGCAATCGGAAGGTCCCGTATTTGATTCCCGATTCTAAATCTTGTACTTGATTATTTTAAATGATCAATTACGTACTTCATTTGAAGGAAAATATTGTGAGAACCTGCACATTTCATAGTACAAACATAGGTGGCGCATTGTACATTGTTGCATTTTTGGGAAATAATCGTAATACGTATACCTACTATTTTCGCGGCAATAGAACCCTTCTTCAGCGAAAGTACTACTTGTTCTTGGTTGGTTTTCTGCACATTATTATATTTTCATTTCAGGTACTAGTTTTTTTAGTATCTAATGTAAAAAACTAAATGTTTGTAGTTAAATATCATCTTCATCTGAGCGTATTCTCGGATAATCCTCAGCAGTGACGCGTCAGAGCCCATTGTCCGACACCTAAACTCGGATATTCGGTGGGCTTGCCTAGATTTTATACAAAATGACTACAGTCTGACATCCGCAATCCAAAAAAATTCACTAGAACCAACTCTAGAATAGGTTTATACAAACGCTAGGTGGCGTTTGGGTCCCACAGTTTAACGTGCCTTAGCTTTTCGGATAATCAGGTGAGCTTGCAATAATCTAACCAAATCAGAAATAACTTTCTAACATAGTGACCCGCCAATGGGATTCAAACATAGGACCTACGGATCACAAGGTACAATATGCTTAGGCCACTGGACCACACAGACAGTCTGTCTATTTACAACGTAAAGAATAAAGGAAACAGTCATTACTTGGTAATCAGATTAGATAATTGTAGTTCACAATACACTAACGGATAACAATAACTATAATATTGGTAGCTTTCCCTCGCCTCCTTAATTATGTAATCAGGACGTTAATTTTACAACATGCTCTACGTTGCACACCACAGATATTAACTTGTACTTTACTAAATATACACTTGATAAAATAATTACTACTTAAACTCATTTTTTAAAAGAAATACAAAATATTCAGCAGTTTCATTCAAGTTAACTGTAAGTAGGTATTATAAATTATAATTTTACTTTCATTTTGATAATATGGTATTCGTATCTACCCACATTTATAGTTTATAAAAGGTCGTATATTCTGTGAGGGTCTGCACTTTCACCAGTAACACATGCTTCAACCAGCAACCTTACAGCATGAGATGCACGTAAGCCAAGAAAAGAGAATTAGGACCTTTCAATAATCCTTTTCTTTATGACAGAGGGAGGCAAACGAGCAGGCAGGTCACGTGATGTTAAGTAATCACCGCCGCCCATAGACACCTGCAACACCCGGGGGGTCACAGAAGCGTTGCCGGCCTTTAACGGATTTATATGCTCTTTTCATGAAAGTTCCGATTTCTTATCGTATCCTGTAATCCTTTTCAATTAAATACGTGCTTTTCTGACACAAGGCAAATAGTTAAGTCTGTAAATATTTGACTTAGAGCATTCCGCAGTAATAGTTCAATGAGCGCAAGCGATAATGATTTTTAAACACGCCCTCCGTCCGCACAATAATTAAATCTTTGCACTCATCTCATGGACAATTCATTGGTGCTGCCTATGTGTTGCCCCAAGAGAGTGTACGTACTTATCGATCGATGGCGTTTCGATAGATCAACGAGTTTTAGAAAATAACTATATAATATAGATTGTTTTCAATAATATCACACGTAACATTGCTTAGGATCCATCCATTTATTACGTAAGACGATTTAAGGAGGGGGTAGGCCATGTCTTACTTTTTCTTACAGGAGCGCGGGAGGGAGTCTTGATAAGTATTGCGTAAGATCAGAAGAATGCAAGTGACTTTGGAAAAGCGCCCTAGTCCGCGCGTGTGTGGAGACGCGCGCTCGAATTACGAAAAAAATAACAAACGTGTATTCATCTTTCCTTTAATTTTTTACGTAATATAAAATATTAAATAGGGAATGAGGGGGTCAGCCGATTATTTGTTTTTACCTTCTGTAACCCCGCGAGTGTTGCAGTTGTCTATGGGTGGCGGTGATCACTTAACATCGCGTAACCCGCCTGCTCGTTTGCCTCCCTCTGACATAAAAAAAATCTACATAGGGGAGTGGGTCAAAACTGGCAAAAATCGTCTTACGTAATAAATGGATGGACTCTTAGCAACTATACTATAGTGATAGTATTGGTCTGCAATATTGCATTCACTATCTATTTTATTTTATATTTTCAGGAGAAAGCTTCGATCATAAGGGCTTACTTCATTGCGTGGATCGTCATCTTCATTATGAGTTCTTCGATCTTCTTTTTGAACATAGAGTCTTTCAACGCCGGTACAATTTGCACTGAACTTTTCTATTTGGGTAAGTATTAAATACGTAGGTAATAAGCGCCCGCCAAAGAATTCTTAAAGAAATAAGATCACGAATGATAATAATCATAACAACATTCAACAGCTAAACTGAATTTGCATAAAGCATTTTAATAGGAACCTAGTTCTCGTGAGAAGAATTTATACTTAGATGTCCCTTTCTCACAATAAACTAAGCTAGAAAAGGACATCTACAAATTCTGGGTGACTTATCAGGAGTGTCTTTGGTGTTTCGTAGTCATTGTAGCATTTTTTTATAATATTTGGCGCCTACACAAAACTTGCCTGCAATATATTAGAGATTTTTAGATAGCCTACAGTTTTAGTATGACAATTTAATATTTTATAATGTGAAACATAGAATTTATTTATGAAAGTATGTGATATAGAAATGATGGTCATAACACCGGGAAAAAGGCAAACAGAAATTGATTCATTTTCCAAATTTTGTGTAAGTATTATATTTTAAGCCTGGCATTTTCAACTAATCAGGTGTTTTCTCAAGTTTTATTTTATAAAATGTAGGCGCTAAGTTTACCAAAATTTTCAGTAAACGTAATTTATCCCGTTTGTAAAATATAATAGTTTCATTCAGCCTTATATTTTAAAATTGAATTAAAATCTATCTAAGTATGCGCAGAGATTTACTTTCTGAAATTTAATTTGTTTATTAACTTAAACTTTCTTTTTTCTTCTTTTCAGGAGTAAACGTGTACACCATTTTGTTGAGTAATAGTTTCTACCAGCAACTAAACAGTCGCGAAGAAGTATAATATCCTAAAAACTAACGATTTAGTTCGCACTGTTGACAATTTTTGATGTTATACTTAGCGATTTGTCAATTTAATTGTGAAACATCACTGTAACATACATAATTATTAATTGTTGTGGTATGACATATAAGTATGCAGAGAACCCGAAGAAAATTAATCATAATAAACATCATATTTAGATAAATAATTAAAAAATAACAAGTTAATAGTTAAAATTTATATATTATATTTAAAATTACTATAAAATATTAGGTAGGTAGGTCTATAGTATGTATTTTACACTAAGATTTTACATGGCTGAAAAACTTATGATCTATATTTAAAAAAAAAAAATTATATATAGTCAAATAAAAATATATCGATATCGCTACGGGAGTTAAAGAGATACGTGCGAAATAAAATTGTAAATTAGACAATGATTAAACTCTATACCGGCAAAAATAAGCTTCAAGTAGAAGTTTGATTGCCATAATGAAGAATAATGTCGCCACATAAAAGTTTTCTATGACGATATGTACCGCAAAATAGTGAATTTTTAAATTACATTATGATGTTAAATTAAATTAAAACAATATTTACTTTTACAGTTTCATTTTAAAGAAGTAAGTAACTGCGCAACTACACTATGTTCCAAAATAATATACCTACATATACTAGGCCATTTTGTGGCGGTGTGCTGCTATCTTGATTAACTCAATTCATACTACATACATACATATTGTGTATACAATCTCAAGTCATTCGATTAAAAGTAAGGGGGTAAAATTTCGGTTACTAGTTTTGACTTACAACGACACGACGAACTAGATTTAGAAAGTCAATGATGAAAAAGTTCGGCGCGTTGTAATCTCCAGACTATAGTTGCAAACAGTCAAAAAGCATAGAGTTGAATAATAAGGTCACGTTTTACCACACGACTAACATCAGCTGCTTCAACTTATTATGACAAGCAAAATAGAAAAAAAATGTCCTGGTAGACGCATAAAATCATGGCTGAGAAACATGGGAGTGGACTGGTGTCAACAAGGCTGAAGAGTTGTTTCGCGTGGCATTATACAGAGAGAAGTTTGCGAAGATGACCAACCTTCAGTAATGAGAGATATACGATGAAGACAATTTTATAAATAAAACTCGACACTATTAAAACCAATCTCCAAGAAGAAGTTGATTGCAATAACGAAGCAAAGAAAAGCGATGATTGGTTACCAAAACTGTCCACTTAATATTAGACCAACTAAATATGGTGACCAAATTTATAATTTAATGATCGAAATGTTAATTTTTCATAATAACATACAATCAACTTTAAAGGACAATTACTTTTTGCTCTACTTTGTCAGCTCTTTGTTAAAATTTAAAACGCGTCATATTAAGTAGTAGCTATAAAGTATTTTTGCAGTAAAGAAGCATCGACTTACGAGTTGATCGAAGTAAATAAGGAAAATAGACGCACTTATAATAAATGCTCAATACCAAAATAAATTATTTTAAACATTATATGTAAGTACAACAAAAGCAGATCTATCTTGTACCTTTACAATTGTTATTTTCAGATATAAATAGTATTGCGAGTATTGCGATGGTCGAAATCATAATAAATTATGACCACAGATCATTAAAATATATATCATGAGCGTCAAGAGTATACATATGATATTAGCTGATAATTATTATATAAAATGATTTTGAATTATTTATTCAATTGGAGGTACCTAAATAAAAAAAGACATTGGGTGTCCATCATTGGTAAAATTGACAAACTAAAGTACTAAAGCCAAATTGACATAAGTCTATTCCGACGACGCTTTTTAGAATTAAATATCTCACATAATATAGTTGTAACAAAATAGAAATGTAAACATCAAATAAAAAATAATTTTGTCCTTGAAACTTGTCTAAATGGACCAAAAATAAATTGTTCTTATGTATAGTAGCTATATCCTTAATTTAATTATGAACATAATTAAAAATTTCGTTAATAAGAAGAATACTGTTTGTTTGATATTGTTTCTACTCAACATAATTATATTTTTCCTTCTCTTGAAATAGGTTAGGTACGATCAGGCATATATATAAAATTAAGTATTCCGGGACACAAAAATACTAACAGTTTTTTCCATTACCAACAAATTATCATTTGTTACGTTTTATAAAAAAAAAAAGCTCTACAAACAATTGTGTGTAGTGTGCGTAAAGAAAATACTGAAAGTATTTCTAAATGTTGATTTTACCAGCCCAGTATGAAAGATATGTATGATGATAACTCAATAAAACTTCGTAACATTTCGAAAATCTGACAGGGGTGAAACCGGCGGGCTTAGCTCTTTACACTTGTATTGAGAAGTAATATTATTTATGTAACTGAAAAATCGCATAAACCTATCCTATGGGAATTATGGGACAAAAGCACAGCTGTGGGAAAAAGGTTAATTATAAAACCAAAGGTCACTGACTGACTCACCCACTCATCATGAAATCTCAGAAACTACAAGTGCTAGAGATCTTAAATATTGCACGGAGGTTCCTTTTAGAACGTAAGTGCTCGGTAAGACAAATTTTGCAAAATTCCCACAGGATCGGGCGAGCATAGCCACGGGTAAATGTTAGTATTGTATAAAGTTGGTCCTTTTGCCAACTTTTGAAAAACATGACACTATTGTCAGCGATATCAATTGAAGAGATAACATATTTATTCAATTATGCTGATACAGATGAAATTTGATTTATAGATAGCTAAAATGTTGGTATCGTTTTATTCGACACTGTTAT
Organism: Cactoblastis cactorum; assembly: GCA_020352625.1. Lineage (NCBI taxonomy): Eukaryota > Metazoa > Arthropoda > Insecta > Lepidoptera > Pyralidae > Cactoblastis > Cactoblastis cactorum. Next base: position 3,900 of record JADGIL010019993.1, on the reverse strand, counting down.
TACTGTACATTTCAAAATGTTGTATTGAACATAACAATGGAAAATTATATCACAAAATATGTACTTGAGTACTTAAATTATTATAATAATAAGTTGAACAATTGTATAGTTATATACTATTTTTATTTAAGTTCATTATACTCTAAGAACAGTCATCTTGAGACTTAAATGTATGTAATTATAATATAAATACATAAGTCTTAATCTTGATCAAACTCTACTCAACGCCCTAACAGTAATTAAACATGATCCCTATCAATGTAGAGTCTACGATTGTTGTTGAAGGTTTTTCACAATTTAAACATTTTCTTCTGGTTCTTCCTCTAGAAGTTGGTTTTGATTATCGCCAAATATTTTGCCCCTTTGCATCAAATCGTACGTCTGATATCCCGACATTAGTCCCCGGATGTGGATAACTGAAAAAACAAAAACTGTATTCAAGTATTTTAATTATTTAGAATTGTTCACTATAAATAAATATTAATGATAAATAATAGAAACACATGTTAATCCCAACTGAAAATGTAAGAAGAAATATTGATTCGCAAGGAAGCCGCAAACACGATTAAATACGAGTATGTATATGACATAAACTACTCCAAAGTTGATTCTGTGAAATATTTTCTATTTGATATATGAAACTTGTATAAAATAACCAAACCAAATATTTATCGACCATAATTTGTATTCTTATATATACCAAAACTAGCTTTTGCCTGCGGATTCACTCGCATCAATTTGAGGGAGGATTTAAAAAATAACCTTTCCAGCCCTTTAACTATCTCCACATATAAAATCTCCCTGATCCGTTGCTTCGTTTTTACGTGAAAGAAAATAAACAAACACACTTTTCCATTCATAATATCTTATATAATAATATAAGTATGGATTCAATCGTACTAAGATAACAATACTTACTAGAAATAGTTATTATACCGAAGCTTAAAGCCCAATCTTGATGCAGCAGCAGTAACAAGGCAGCCACGTGTAGAATGATGGTGAAGAAAATGCCGTACACGAAGTGGAACAAAACTAATCCCGATAAATTCTGTACAAAATAGTTGTAATAAATGAATTTTGCGGTTACATGTATAATAATCTTTTTTATATTTTTCTCAAATTTTAATGGGTTTGGCGCAGTAGCTTGCTTCCATAAATTTTACTCTAAGTAGTTACTGTTCCGTAACTTAATGACTAAATTGCTCTAAAGAGAACTCTAGAATTCTTAAAGTACAGAAGCCGTGTGAAAAGATGTCAAACATAAATTCAACTCAGCGAATAGCCCAAGATTAGAACGTTGAATTGTCCAAAATGGGCGTGAAACTGTTTATCTGGGAAGGCAATTTACGTGTCCATGAGCTGTGTTATCCAATTACAGACTATATGACTCAATAGCTCTCAAAATATATTTTGAGACGAAATCGGTATATCTAACACTATAAAAATATTTTTCATATCACAATCCTGGGGCTGAGACCTGTTGACTTCCCTTACAGGTGTCTTCGGCAACTACTATTGCAGTTTGTAAAAAGCAAGATGTTATAATAACCTTGTCTAAATGTATGATTTCCTTATATTTAAGAACAAATGTTTTGTTGTCGAGTAATTAAAAGTATATTTTGATACATTCTTTGAACACTAATATTGTGTATGTATGTATATATTCATGATCAGCTGCTGGCTTCATTACTCACCGAACTGACACTCCTAACTAAAAACGGCAAACTGCTACTCAAACGTCTAAAAAGCAAAATATATTCTTTATTTTTCTTATTAACACTTACTTTAAAAATTCCTGCAACTAGCAATATACCGGACAGCATCCATAGAAAGCAGAGTAGCAGCGATATAGAAGACAAGATGGAGGCGGAGTGGTCGGCCATGTTTAGTCTGGTTAGCAGTAGGCGAAGCTCATCATGATTTGGAAGCAGGTGCAGGATTGATAGCACTATCAGCGCTATAGACGTCAACTGCAACAAAGAAAATAACAATTTTACTTACCTAAATAGCAGAAAATTCTTTTGCATAAGTATCTCTCAGGTGGTCAATGCAGAAGTGTGCTATTTAATCATAGAACACACTTTTTTTTATCTTTTTAAGAAGCATAAGTAAGTAGATTAGTAAAGGATCATCACCGTTCTATAAAGCATGATCCTTGTTCATAATAAATATTGGTATGTAGAGATGCATGTACCACGAAAAAAAATTAATATTTCAATTTGATTTCAATTTACACTTTAATGCTAATCTGAGAGCTAAAGAAAAACGTAGAATGTGCTAGCTGCTTCCCTTCCCGCGCAGATTGTTAAAGTTAATCAAGGGAAATGGCTTGAAATAGAGGCAGGAGGATTTTTCACATAGGAAGGAAGGATGGATTAGCAAACGTGCACTGTATTTGAATACCAGTCTACCAATTAGCCCACTATTCAGCTAGACATGGCCTAAGAGTCTCATTACTATTGACTCTGTCTACCCTGTAACGGTTAAATATGTAATACATATCAAATAGTACTTAAAACCATCAAGTGCCCTTACATAGCCAGAGTACATACATTTAACAACAGCGCTTTTGTTTAAATCAACCCGTAAAATTCTAATCATAATACTTTCGTGTGTTACTTGCCTATAATAACTACTTCAAATAGTTCTGAGAACTTATTGTTAAAATAATATTTACATTATAGTCTATAGGTCGGATGCCTTATATTATATTTCTTAGAACGCATACGCTTAAATATATGATGCAGACAGCAAGCCCAGCAAATTGCAGTGTAAATAATACTAACTTTTACCCCTGGCTACACTCGCGTCTCACAATTATCGTACACGTAATAATTTTACAAAATCCCTCACATTACCCATGAAGAATTTGAGATCCCTAGTATTAATAATAATACATTTGTATTTTCTGATATCGACGCTAGAATGTAATGTCGTATCTCGAAAAATACGTTTTTTGTTGCCTTCTTGGATATAAAAAAAAACATATTGCATCGAACAGTCTGAGTCTCAATTGTCTATGTTTTTTTTTATTTATTTAACGACGTTGAATTTTCGTAAAAAAAAATCCAAGAGTATGCGTGAAGTATTTTTTTCTTAATCCATAAAGTTAGTGGGGAAGAAACGCATTTTTCGAGATACGACAAGATTGCTATCTAGCGTCGATATTATTTCGTGATGAGTGAGTCATCAGTAATGCCGTTGAGTTTGTATCCCATAACACAAGTATCGAACTTAGTTTGGTACTAACAAAATTTGTATGGGTTAATATTTTTTTTTTATTATCCGTGACCTTTCGCTTTTATTATATAAGCCGCCTCGTGGAACCGCGTTTTTCGCGGGAATATTTCACACGCTTCCCATTTTATGGGATAAATAGTAGCCTATGGCCTCCCTCAATAAATGGACTATATAACAGTGAAATAATGTTTCTAATCGAATCAGTGGGTTCTGAGATTATTGCTTTTAACCTTCAACGAATCAAATTTTTTTTGCTTTATAATATTTAGTATAAAATATAAGTATAGATAGGTAGATATATCAACACTGACTAGGCCATTATGTTTAATGCTCCTTAAAAGAGTTCATAAGCCGGGGGCGGTGATTACTTAACATCACGTGACCCGCGTGCTCGTTTGCCTTTCATAATAAATAATAATAATAAACCCGATTCTCTTTAAAAATATTAAGTAAAAAATCATTTTATTTCCGTTTATAGTTGCCGCCTCATATTTACTTATAGGACCCTTATTATGTACACAATGTCATCATTGATAGAACAATAACCTCTTTATACATACATCTTACATCGATTTGCTCAAAGGTCTACTATTTTATCAAAATCTAGCTTATTCCCGCGACTTCGTTCGCACTTCGCAAGTAACTTACTACTGTCTATAA
>JADGIL010019985.1:0-26007 GCA_020352625.1 Cactoblastis cactorum | reverse complement strand
AGAGCCGGGGGCCCAATTTCTCAAGGTTTTTTACAGGCCGGCAACGCTTCTGTAACCCCACGTGTGTTGCAGTTGTCTATGGGTGGCGGTGTTCACATAACATCTCGTGACCCGCCTGCTCGTTTGCCTCCCTATGACATAAAAGAAAAAAAATCTAGCCAACCTTATAGCATGTCACCGGTGTCAACTCATCAATGTCGCACAAATGTCACTATGAAAAATTATCTTTTTCTTCTAAATATAACTCTTAGGCATGCTACTCAAATATTTTCGAGGAAAACGAACTTCTACTTTTTCATAGCAACAGCATTTTTAACTTAATTTATTTCTTGTTGTCATCGGTTATATTTTTAACTATACTCGTATTTTGCCTGCAATTTCACCCGTACGAAACTAAGCTAATATTTCAGGGGCTAGCAGCGTCATTTTCGGGGTTTATATAGAATTTTACGAAATAACTTATCAGTTTTAAAGATTTCCTTTAATAAATTATCGGACAAAAATCCGACATAAAATATTTTGCTACTGGAAACGGGTTAATAACATTCAATATCACATAAGCATATGCAAAATTGGGTGATTTTTTTTAGTCAACTCTGTTTATTTCTTTGCTATGATGTTTTGATAAGATTTTTTTAAAAAAAATCATTAAATTACTATAAACTACTCTTTATAGTTAATCGAAGAAATTTTTAAACTGTCTATATCTCTACATCTTTACTTACATATTAAACAAGAATCATACAATTATCGCACTTACGTGTCTGCTGGTGTGACGCCCGTCACGTCATTTCTCTGCAGTTTCTTACGCAACTGTTGCTTAATATGCTGCCTTATCTACATTATCAATAAGTTTATCTACTTTATTGATAGATGATTTTATTATTTTCACGTTAATTTCCTGCTTACTTGATGGACTGGCTTTTTCTGTCTTTGGTATATGTTCATCATAATAATTTATAATATGAATGATAAATAATGAATCACCATTTTGCTAAGCATAGTTTTCGAATCTGCGACTCTTGGTTCTGTCTATCCCATAAGAGATAAAGACGTAATACCGTACATACAGTATGTTATTAAGCTATCGTTTTTAGTTTAAACATTTTGTCTGCTATTAGTCATTATAATTTGAAAATATTTAGCAAGCATCGTTTAATAGTCCCAACAAGAGTAGATCCGTTATATTGAACTTATCTCAAAATATTATAATACGTAAAACCCTTAAAAATCCTTGACTACAAGTAAATTACATGGATGACGAACACTGGTTTCCTGACAGGAAGCCATTATCCACCGCCGTAAAGGATGCGTTTCCAGAGATGCATTGGACATCAACATTAATCAACACCTAGCAATTTGCTTCTTCCCGTCCATTTTTATATTCCTGCCAAATACTAGATCATTGCTCCATAAAATATAATCTCATTAATTAGTAAGGATCTGATCTATAAATAAATACCCATATTTTCCATGTGTAAGGTAGTACGTAATCTTGAGTTTTCAAACGAGCATGATTCATCATACCGAAATTCGTGGAGTTTCAGATTATTTTCTTTTTTGTTTACTACAGAAATATTAATGAATATTAATGAAAGTAATTTCATTATTACCTTTATCATTTACAGTAAAAGGTAATCTTGCTGATTTCGGACGGGGAAGTCCAAACTTAATGTGTGACCTTTCATTTCCTTCATTGTTTATTGTCTTCGTTTCACAGGCATTTTACTATCAATTAGACGGGTATCCTGCCTAATCAATAATATAACCTATCTCTTCATTGATAATGAAATTTAGCTAAACGCTTAGGGTATTCATTTTAAAAATTTACCACTATTTTTAAAACCTAGGTATAGTTTTTTGGAGGAAATATAATAAATATCCAAGGATCTGAAATGTGATGAAGTATTTTCAAGGTCTTGAGCAAATTTTCTGCCCAAGTCCCGTTTATCCAGTGGGCGGATGTCTGGTGCAAATAATGCATCGTTAGTGCAATCCGCTTACTATGATTTACTGAGTGGTGGGCACCAGACGTGGGTGCACCGGATTCGAACGTCGACTGACAAGTGCCTGAATTATGGCGATCGTTAGAAATAAGGGACTAAGCTAATGGAGCATTGGAAAGGACATCAATTTATTTAAATGCTTCATATCTAAATCTAAAGTCGGTATTACATTGCTTTAATACACATAGAGACGACAGCAAATAAAGAAGATACAGGTTATAACGAAATGGAAATTTAGAAAATCGCTTACTTTTTTAAAAGGCTAGTTTTGATATGAACAATTGAAAATAGAGAAAAAAAGAAAGAAATATAATATCTATGATATTCTAAATCATACAACATGTGACCAAAGTTTTTTGCTGATATTTCTTTACGAAGAAACGTCTATAATTGTAGAAAGAAGGAAAAATAGACTAACGAACCTTCGTAACATCTTTCACAATATATTGGACGAAACATTAGTATCCAATATAAACTTCACCAAAAAAAATGTAACCTCCGATGCTAAACATTTGGGAGAGTCGCCGAGCCAGAAGCCCGGGCTGCGTAAAGGCTTGGCATAGTTCGGTCATTCTTTATAATGGTGTGAAGTGGTGCCAATCACAATATACTGCCGATTCCCTTGAAGCTAACCTTTGTTTAATAGCCAGCGTTTCTGTTTTCGAGCCAAAAATCCTAGACACAGACAATATTGATAAATATATAGAATGACACCATCATAATTATTATAGACTTCTATATATAAATATATTATTACGGGAGCGAGGTGATGGTGCTCTAACAGATCTTGCTATCAGTCTGCATGATATTGAATGGAGTATCGTGACTCAAAGTGTCATGATGGAGAATTTATACTCTATATGCGTCCAAATCCTAAAAAACTCTGCTAGCATGACTTAGATTTACTGCAGATAACTTCTTTATGTTATGATGTAGGCAGATGACGCTACAATATTGTTATAAATACGAATAATATTATAATTATATAGTTATGTGCTGATAAAAATGCTACAATTACTTCTGTTTCGTCATTTTTCATCGAATATATGTATAAATTCAATAAATGATCGTAAAACTCAAACTAAAACATGCCCCAATAGATGAAAATTGAAAATACTTCTTTTCGGATATTTTACAAAAAAGCTTAACACACGCCAACGCCATGTAAATTTTTCATAACCAAGAATTGAAATTCGTAATCCTTCAAGTAGGTAACACTTAGGATCTGAAGCGTTTTGCTGTTGTTGAATGTTGCATAAAATTCATGTCATAAAGTTTCTTGAAACACCCAAACACTGAAAAGTGAACTTTGTCATGATTGCTTGACCAGTCGAACACAAAGTTGACACACGTAATCCGTGGAGTAATGTCATGGATGCGGGGTTGTTGCACCGGGACAGGAATAGACTGTCGCTGGGTGCGGCGGCTGGCGGCTGCAGACCGAGAATCGTCGAGCTTAGTTATTAGACCTTGCTTGGAGCTTGCCATTCACGTGCAGATAAATTTTACTGAAGTATATCGTTTCTAATGATCAGCGGTGTTTTGCTAATGATAACCGTCCTGACTTCTGATAATTCAAGAATAAGTTCGCATGCAGGATATAGTAAAGAATTGGTAATAAGTAAAATTGTATCGCTATAAAATTGATAATTAAACATTCCAATACTGGAATACGTAATTAAACTCAAATAGACTCTTATAATCGCCATAAAAAGGATGTGCTTTTTCCAAAATATTTTAGCAGATATAAAGATGACTGCCTGACTAAGTTGAGAATTAAATAATATAATTTTTAAAAATCTATTGCAAGGACTTGCGCTAAACAAATATGATTATATAATATTTAAATCGTACGTTTGAAAAATGTCTATGTCCCGTAACATATGTAAATATATGTAACTATTTCGGTATTCCTAACCGTTGCCAAATATCTATTCTCTTTTAAAAATACTATGAACCTTGATAGAGACGGATGGTTACCAATAGCTTGCTACTCATAGTACAGACTATTAGTAACGATAATTGTTTAGCAGATTGTTAAATAGATAGTCTGTTGGTGCTGTCTAAAATTAATTTTTGAATGCATAACATCAAGTAACGAGCAGTATGTAGATACTCATAGATCACACATAATATTATCAATTTAACGTCCTTATTTTTAGCGTAATCAATACAAAAATGTTACCAAAAAGCAAAAACTAATTTCTTGCCATAAAAATGTGATAAAACCAGTGAAAAAACAAGCAGAAACGGTTAGATTGTGACATCAAGGGGCGGGGAGCTTGGCACACAGCCAGAAAACCTGAGACGCTTTGGTGTTGAGAGACGAGATGTAATACTTTTTATGAGGCTGTCGAGCGCAGACGTTAATGATAAACATGCACGCTATTTAGCTGGTAATTGCGCTGTTTATAAGAATGTTAAGTAAGCGTTAGCTTGTAAATCAAAAAATCAACGCTTACTTTAAGATTTATAATGTGATTAAAAGTTTGACAGCCAGATTTTCAGATATGGATTCATAATTTGTGGTATGGAGCCACTACTTGTAGTGGTGTGGAGCCTGCTGCTTGCTTTGTTAACCTGCAGCATGAATTGGCCGGCTGGTCCGGGGAAGTTCCACACTCCCACAGAAGACAGACGCCTGAATGACGGCTATCAGCCGCCATGCTCCATCCGGTGAGTGGAAGAGCCGGAGGCCCAACTGTGGTGGAGGTTTTTTATAGGCCAGCAAAGCTTCTGTAACCCCGCGGGTGTTACAGTTGTTGGGTGGCGGTGATCACTTAACATCTCGTGACCCGCCTGCTCATTTGCCTCCCTCTGACATTAAAAAAAAGAAGACACAATATAAAATGAACAATCAAGTGCATTAATAATGATACACATGACGCTGAAAGTGTAGTATAATAAGCTATAAATATAAGTCATAACACCATAAGATGAACAGCCTCCATTTTTAACCCGTGACGGAAATGGAGAGGTGTAATAAATTTGAAATCGATTACGTGTGTGTGTTTATCTGCCTCTGTCATTGTAGCTCTCATATAGATGAACCGATTTTGATGCGGTTTATTCCTTCAAAATCCAATTTCATAACGGTGGTTCTTAGCTACTAGTATGTTTCATAACAATCGGTCCAGGAGGTTGAAGAATGCCATCTTTTCATCAGCCAGCCCTCCTCCCTATCTTAATTATTTATTTTATTTTGTTTTTAATATTTTTTTTTACTGTCTAACTATAACAGTACATGCGATACAGTCTGGTGATAAACGGACACACAGGCAGACAGTTTTAACCTTTGGACAAGGAACCCTCAAAGCGAAGGTATACAAATTCCAATAGCATCAGCCATTTTTAAAACAGATTGGCTGGCAGCAATATTGAGTTATTTTCATCGCAAGATGAATGCCCAATGCGTTGTTAACATTATAAAAAACCGAGTAAGTAGCACAAAATAATGCTGTATTTATAGATGTAACTTTGGCCCAAAATTACAGAGTTGACATTTTTACTCATTAAGATCATTTAATTAACTTGTAAATGTTCATTCAAGAAAAGAGTTCGTGCTCTATATTTGAAGTCTCTTTCGTAATTATCCTAGTTTTCTTTTCTTCAGACTTCTCTATTAAGAATATTTTTATTTTAGGTATGTTTATGTATTTTAATTGTATATATGATATTTATGAATACTTTTATTTAAAAAAAATTACCTTACGTGCTTTTTGCGCGGCACTAAGTATATTCTTTTACTCTGTTTATCCTCATGGTTAGCTGTTAGAGAATGCTCTTAGCATTAAGTTCGCCATTTGTTCATGTACTTTTGTAACAATAAAGTTTTTTAATTAAATAAATATAAGGTGTAAATTTTTATTCGTTGACCTGAAAAGGCCGAATCAATTATTTAATAAATTGAAAATATTTTAGGCTCTGTCAATTATTTGCGTAAAAATAATTTGAACAATTATTTCGAAACATAAGTCACAACAACATAAGCAATTATTCAGCAGAAAAAGTCCAAAGACTTAATTAAATTTGTTGTTAGTGAAACTTTCACACCATGACATTTACTCTAGGCGACGCGACGTTGGTTTATAAAGCTATAATAATGTTGGTCTGCGCAGGCGCAGCAGTCACGATGTTGACGTGAAACCAACCGCCGTGAAATCAATTTGAATGCAATTAGCTGTACGTCCCGACTTCATGCCTGTCAGTTTTGTTGCCTTGAGGTGACTGTAGGCGGTTCTTCTGTAATTTCACTTGTATTTTGAATTATACTCACTTCTGATTTTTAGGTTATTAAGCATAGTATATGCTTTCATACAATAAAGCTTACTACTGGACGAGAGGCCCTCAATGCCAACGAAATTATACCAGAGTTTCTTTTGCAAGCGAAGTATGAAATCAGCAGATAAGCAAGTGAAAAAGGTTTATTTGAAAAAGACATAAGTACTAATAACCAAGAAAATGAAACATAAAAAATTACAATCTGTAATGAAGAAATTTCAGTTATTTTATTATAATACATTATTTATTATGTAATAACTGAAACTTCCTTTGTGCCAAATAACTTGTTCCTTAGGGATAAGTAGTGAGTTTTTAAAAATTTGATTATCATAATGCATTTTTCATTCCAGAATTTTCTTAAGTTTTACAATATTACTCTGGTTGCAGTCTACAGCAGGATTATCCTGCTATAGACTGTATAACTATAACAGACATTGGCCGTGCAGCATAGCCGTGCAGTCATACTTATCACTTTTTGAAAAGAATTCGTGTTTAAAATTATTTGCATAATTTTTGACATCTATCATCTAGTGTTGTTTTTCCATGGAAATATTCCATGCACAATATCTCACATATTCGTTGGTTGTTACCTGAGGTTATTACTAAATATTTATTATGATATTACTCTTGCTTATACATAGATAATTTTGTCCAACAATGGTCCAACGTGTTAAATCGTTTTTCGAAATCGCGGTACAAACAGGGTTGCTATTATCATATAAAACCGTTACCGAGCTTATACATGAGAGATATTAAGAGAGCCGGAGGCCCAACTTCCCCGCCCTCCATTTGGGGAGGGCGGGGGCTTTTTAAAGGCCAGCAACGCTTCTGTGACCGTGGGTGTTGCAGTTTTCTATGGGCGGCGGTGATCACTTAAGAATGCGTGACCCGCCGGCTTGTTTGCCTCCGTCTTACAAAAAAATATATAAGTACATATATATACTATTTTATTACCTACTTTAAAGAAACTAAATAGTTCGTTTGAAGTATTTATCATATTTCGTATCATTCATTCTTTTTTCCTTAAAAATATATCAAATAAACTAAGTAAGGAGCTGTACTTCCAAACATCTACATGTTTTATTCACTCCGAATTTTTGATTTGCATGTATAATCTTTATTATATTCGAAATTTATTATAATAAAATGGCATTTTTAGACATGCTTTTTTTGTTTCATTTTGTTTGAATTATTCATTGTTAAAAATATCCAGTCTCTGCTGTGAATTATTCAGGAAGTTGTAAATCAAACAGTTGAAAATAACTGACGTTAAACAATATTTTTGGAAACAATTTTCATTAAATTGACTAAGCAATTGGATAACATTTTCTGTATAAATGCATATCTTTAATACTTGGCAAACCACTTAAATATCTATTGACAAAATTTATGTGAAAATTAACTAAAGTAAGATACAATTTGTGAGCATTCAATGACTGTTTTAACTTTGTCTTTTCAGTATACATAAAACATTTGTGTTTGGTCGATTTAGTTATGTCAGTTTGTGTTATTTTTATCTAAGATCACAATTGCTAAATCCTAACTTTTTTTTTAATGATTTTCTTTTGGATACCATCCAAGTATATCAGTTTTAAAATCAGCTGATTGTTGCTATGCGTCCTTTTAACGGATTATACCAAGTCTGTTATTCCTGTTGCCAATGTCGTTGTCACTTGGCATCATAAAATATACCTTACTACCCAGTAAACAAGATATTTATAAAATTTCCACAGTATTCGATACTGAATACAGGAAGATCGCCACATCAGTAGATTGACTCGCTAGCAACAACGGTATGTTATTTATTTTTTGTTATCTTGTGTTTTATTTTTTTTTAGTTTTCAATTTAAATGAAACCTCTGTAAAGCCGAAGCTTCTAGCGACGTCTATTAAGATATTATTTTTTATTAATCATTTTCTATCAATCATGCGCTTGGCTAACTCATTAATTTCAGGGTAAGGCTCCATCAGAGCGTGTACACCTAGCACGATTAATTTTACGTTTTAGTTATGGTTATTGTAATTTTGTCAAAATCAATTTTGAAGCTTCGAATACATGTCTACAAGTCAACATTGTTTAAAGTGCATTCAAAAACTACCAGCACTAGCTTATTTTATATATTTTGCATGTTTCAGGGCAGACTATAGTGAAGAAGATGAATGCACTCAAACTGAGAAAGTGGTCATTCATGCAGCTGAAGAAATAGCACCTGAGATAGATATACCTGATCCCTTGCCGGAGCCCGACCCTGAACCGACCCTTGAACCTGTTGAGGAACCGCCTTCGGCTGACGAAGAGCATTAGCATTATGTTGATGATTGCAGTCGAAGAGTCTACTATAAACATACATTTGAATTTAAAAATCATTTAAATCGTCATTATTTTTATTTTAAATTTTGTTTTTGCTACTGATATATTATTTTTTTTTAAATAAATATATTGATGGTTTGAATTTTTTTCTATGGTAGTATATAGACCGTATCAGCCTTTGGTAAGTAGTTTTTTAAAAAATGTCTTTTTTCAAAAAAATACATCTTACAATATAATTTCAACTTTTTGATCAAAATTCAGGTGGAAAATTAAAAGAACAGTTGCTTTGCAGACCATTTTCAATAAAAACATGTATCTACATTGATTTCGAGCCATATTACACTTGATAAGACAGTTATTACTCAATGAGATCATGAAGAAAGCATTTAAGACCAGATTATTTACAGTAATCATAAAAAAAATCTCAATATCTTTAAGAATACAGTTCAAAATCCAATAGCAGCTAACAGTTTCAAGATGCATATTTACAACATGCTGCTTCGCTCACGTAATCACATTAGTGCAGTTGGGATGTGATAATTCGTTTCATGAGGCTGCTTCGAAATGTTTAGACATATGTTAGCGGTCAGGTTCAAATTCGTCTTCTGACTTGATTTCTATGTTTGTTTCCATGTCTACAATACCATTTTACTTATAGGTATTTTAGTCATCTTGACTGACCAAAGGTGTGTCGACTTCTCGCTTAGTGCGATCACATCAAAATAAAATAATAAGAATATCTATTAGATTCAGATAAAGAGGAAACCAAGGATTAGTTGTGTGATATTTAAAAAGATTTGTCAAGAAATGGATCAATATAGCTTGGGGCAAGGGAGTGTGGAAGAAATTTATTAGGAAAGGCTATTGCCCAGCAGTAAACATTAAATTAGAAATAACAGATTTATCTTCAAAGACAGATAAGATAATAACAAAAATATTGTAGAGGAACTCGAATTTAATATTAGTTTTGTGGATTTTATGATCCCGGAATTCTTTTATTTCTTTTTAATTCATTTGGTTTGTGAAACGGGCAAAACTATTATTTTGATGAATATTGATTTAATTGAATGTACCTATATCTTCAACAGGGGAACATTGCCCAGTAATATCGTAACGGACGACAAAGGCGGCAAGCCCGAGCCGAAGCCGGGCCCCAACGATAATCGAAGCACCGCCGGCCCCACGGAAGTCAACCCACCCAGCAAATGAAGCCACGTGAGTGATTTTAACCCCCGACGCAAAAAAGGGGTGTCATAAGTTTGACATCTGTGTGTCATCTTGCTGTCGCATCATATAGCTTCCAAACGGATGGACCGATATGGATAATTATTTTTTTGATAACTTCAGACACAAGAGGGGTAAGATTGACGTGTGTTTTGTTATATTTTGTGGGGGTCATTTTTTTATACAACTTTCGTCTTGTCGAGTCAAAATAATACAATCAGCAGTAGACTGGAGAACAAAGCCTACTGCTAAACATTAGCCTCTCCCCAAGACTTTCACCGCATAGACCGATTAACAGTAGAATTTTTATATCGATTTCAGATTTCAGATCAATAATTACGGCAAACGTAACCACTTGTAATGCTTCTTAACACTACTTAAGTCGGTCTAGTGCCGTCTCAACTTTACTAACTTAAAAAAATTGCTTTGAGAAACATATCCTTCCCGGAAATCATCTTTTCTGTCTAATATTGACACAAAAAAGGCTGTAAACCTCACCTATTTAAAAACAGTCACGTTGACTGTTTAGGATCCGAGATTTTTTAATGAAGTAGTTCATTCTTAAAACCAATTTGCGTAAACAAATATGAGCTCTGCGTTATGTAATTTCACATCTGTAGTCCAGTTTGACGCACGCTGGCGTAGCACCAAGAGGCGCGGTTCAGGACGGATTTTTCGTGATTTATACCTTGAATTCCAACCAAATTTTCCGACAACCGTTTCCGAATTGTACGTATATAGACCGCATTTCAAAGCACTAAATAAGTATTGTGTAATTGTACTTCAAAACGTCATTTAAGGAATGCCTGAACATGGTCATATAAATGGACTGGAAAGCGGTAGTAGACATAAACACGTCTGTGGCCTAAGTCTAAGATTCGAATCCTGCTCACGCATTAAAAATTCCCAGATTGAAACTCTTAAGTCAAAATATTTATTCAGAAATTGCACCTTGATAGTCACTTTTTCACGTCATTAATTATTAAAATTTTATGATTAAGATTTCGAAGATGACGTGAAAAAGTGTCTATGAAGGTCCAATTTCAGTAGCTCGATAGCTTTGACTACCATTATTATTCAAGAAAAAGTACACAAAACATCTGATTTATTGTAATTATTTAGTGAATGTAGATGCCGTGACCGATTGAGTTTTTACTAGTGAATTGATGAAATGAAACTTTCTAAAGATTCAGTAGACGAATTATTAAGATTTTATTTTTCATTTAGGTTTGAATATACTATATAATATGATTAAATTTTATTTTGTTACAAACTTTCTTTGATATTTCATTTCACAAGTGCATTTCGTTTGAACTTTTTGATATAAATATGTACTTATTTATATAAGTGTTGTGTTTATATGATAGAGATAAATAAATGAATGGTTCTTAGGTTGATAGATAGACATTATCGTCGTTGGTGCTGTTTAAAAAATATACAGTCAGAAACAATACTGATTTTCTAACAATATTTACAACGACGCTCTCTAAGTCCAAAATCCATCAAGTTTTACGATAATGACCGCAAAAATGATACAAAAGACAGTAATGTAGAATCTGGTTCACTGGGCTATTGTAAAAGTTGATCGATTTTTCTGATATACACCATTTTGTTACCAAATGCTTTCTAATAGAATTGTGTGAAAGTTAACACTGGTAGTTTCCTTTATAGGACGGCTTTCTTCGTTGATTTTAAAAATGTAATTGTAGCACAACCACTATTTTACACTTCATTCTACTCTGTCATACTTTAAGTGGTGTATCCAAATTGTATTTGTACCATATTGATAGCATGGCGGCAGTGATCACTTAACATCACGTCACCCGCCTGCTGGTTTGCCTCCTTCTTTTATAAAAAAAATGACTGTTTACTTATATGTGTATTTGTTATAAACTACTGTATCGCTGAGTTAGTATCCCAAAGGACAAGTCTCGAACTTACTTTGGAGCTGACTTAGTCTATGTGATATGTCCTTTTATATTATATTTATTTTAAAATGACGTCTACCTCAGACTTAATTTCGACGTTCTACAACTAGGTATGACAACCGCGTCAAATTTCAAGCAAAGAAAAAAGACGCAGTCTAACAAAAAGACATAAAAAATTAAGTTTATACTTATAGTTTGGTTGTGTACAGATTTCTAATCATTTCTAGTATTATTTACATAAAAATATATTTTATTATTGATGTCCAATTTAAGAATACAACTCAAAAAAACATAGCACGTTTAACCATAAAACTCCCAATAAATCCAAGCTCTCCAGCGCAGCTAAAAGACAAAAAACCAAACTTAGTAGCATCTCAAGAAAAGTAAGGGCTTGAATTAACTTCGCTTTTCAAGTACGCGTGACAGGTAGTACATCTACAATCATGGATTTATCCTATAAATAGACTAGCTGACCCGGGCCCACTTCATTGGGCGTTAATTCGATAGTTCATAGCTTTTTTGATTTCAGTTCTGTGACAATGAATTTGTGAACTTATTTTTGTTAAAGAGCCATCGTGCCAAATTTTAATTCAATCGGTAAAGATTTATTTCCATACAAACTTTGGCACCCCTTTCACCCCTTCTGGGGTTATTGATTGTAAACTCCTTTCTTATCTGAACACTACATTATAATATAACATTGCTGTCTAAATTTCAAGTTTATAGCTTCTATAGTTTGGGCTAGACGTTGATGAGTCAGTCCCTTGTCCTTTTATATATATAAATAGATAAAAGCATGCGTGAATCCCTTGCGTGGTTTAAACTTAGCTAATAAATAATACTCAGTAATTCTAAGCTACTTAAACTAAGTAGGTAATCCTGCCCACGCAAGCATATTTTGCGTCTAGACGGGTCTAGTACATTGTATAATAGGTTTCATTACGTACCTATTTTAGCCACATATTTTAGTGATGAATCAAAAATTGGACTTGCCTAAATAGTTTTTCTATTTATTCTTGCCACATGTTTGCAAAGTTTTTATATTTTAAATTTATACTAGCTTTTGTCCGCGGCTTCGCCTGTGTAGATTAACTTTACAAAAAAAAATTCACCCCTTTCACCCATTTCGGTGTAGTACTTCCAAAAATCATTTTTTTTATTAAACTCTTAGTTGTTTTAATTCCAAAAACTCTTGAGGAGCAATCCTCTACACTCTCCAAAGAACTCTATGTCTTTCAGCTTTTCAGCTGTGCGTGGTCTGTCAGTCAGTCACTCAGTAACGGAAGAGATAATATTTTATAAATTAATTCCAAAATATACATTTTTGAATTGATTTTTTGATTGGTCGTCAATAATAACGACCAATTGAGGCTGAAAATAGTGACTTAAATCGACAAATAAAAATAGTTTTCTCAATAAAAAACTCAGTATTTTTAATAAAAATATGACATCATTAAACAGCATTTTAAATAGGACTCTTCATCTTAAGCGTAGTATATCTATCAGTACATGTGTCCATTATAACAATGAAGGACAAAATCTCAACGGCTAGCGAAGGGAGTAAGTAATCTCTCTTGATTGAAATTTATCAATTCCAATATAACCGCACGAGCACGAACACGACGAGTTTCGAGAGTGCAGCGTGCAGCAGGGTCGACGACCTGGTGCGTCACCACGGGCTCCTATTACGGTAGACGTGGCCGCGTGGCGAAATACCACGACCGTAGAGCAGATAGAGCAGATGTCACGTTCTCACCAAATTAAAAAAAAAATAGTGTAAACAATACATGTGATCGTAAGTGGAAAAAAATGGCGACGAAATGAAATTGTAAATCTGAAATTAACCAATGATATTAAATTAAAACTCGATAGGGGCAAAATGAGCTTCAAAAAAAGTTTAATTTGATTAAGTGATCGTAATTAGATTATTTTGATCGAATGCGAAATTCAACAAACCGTACCTTGGTACCTTTTTCTCCCAAAAATACTACTAACATTTTGTTATGCTTGTTACCATTGTAGGGTCAAAAGATCATCCATGTTTTTGGTCCCTGCACACTTAATTATGTATGTGGTTTATAGTAGGTCATGCACCCGCATCTCTCACAGGATGATGGCGTCTAAATTATTCGCTGTCTGTTGCAATTTTAATACATACATATGAGCAATTAAAATTAATGCCAATTAGGAACTGTGAAGGGCTGTGTTGTTGCGATATAACCTATTTATAGCATTGTGTTGTCATGTGCTAAACTCTGCATCAAGTAAGCTTCTATAGAAAACTTTATAGAAATATGAAAATTTACTTTCTAACGGTTCGTATTGAGAAAAAAATATGAGGTATTTGGTTTCATATTCCTTAAATCTGCTAAAATTGACCAACCAACATCTAACTTGAAAAGTATTCCATCTTTGACCGACGCCTGAATGGCGGCTATCAGCCGCCATGCTCCGTCCGATGAGTGGGAGAGCCGGAGGCCCAACTTCTAAGGTTTTTTATAGGCCGGCAGCGCTTCTGTGACCCCGCAGGTGTTGCAGTTGTCTATGGGCGGCGGTGATCACTTAACATCTTGTGACCCGCCTGCTCGTTTGCCTCCATCCATCCATATAATACCTCTATTAGGAGCTCTTCAAAAAGGAGTTCAAAAGATTAATTTAGGGTCTGCAACGGCGTGTAACATCCCCGGTGTTTCAGGCGACCATAATTTCCATCAGGTGGGCCGCATGACTGTTTGCCTACTTCGTTGTGTATAAAAAATATTTACAACAGGAAAATTAAATCCCACTTAAAGTTACTTAACATTCGAATTAAATTTCTCGGCGGCTGATAACCGCCATGCTCCGTTCGATGAGTGGGAGAGGCGGAGGCCCAACTTCAGGGGTTTTTATAGGCCGGCAACGCTTCTGTGACCCCCGAAGTATTGCAGTTGTCTATGGGCGGCGGTGATCACTTAACATCACATGCCCCGCCTGCTCGTTTGCCTCCCTCTTACATAAAAAAAAGAATCGTACAAAATACCTAAACCTGGCGTGCTAGTTTGATAAAAACTAAAATATTTTTTCTTTACAGAATATACAACACTGGGATCAAATTGAATATTGCAGTGGGATGACATCGGCATCGTTGTTTTGAGGAAGATGAATGAAGTAAACTTTGTCGATGAGGAAAATAATGTCAATGTGATCCAAATACCTATGTCATTTTAACAATAAAATAGGTACTTCAATTGCACGTTGGATGTATTAATTACAACATTCCAAGTTTACATAAAAGAACAACACTCAACGGCTCACACTGTGAAAGCTTGCTGGGTTCAATGCACGCCTGACAGCAATGAAGGTTGAAATACTTTGACTATCTCCGTGGTGAAATGGTTAACGTTCCTGACCGCTACTCAGGAGGCGGATTTGATCCCCAGTCATGTCCCCCCGGGTGTTGCAGATGTCTATGCGCGGCGGTGATTAAGGTACTTAACATCACGTGACTCGCCAAATCGTTTGCCTCCCTCTGTCATAAAAAAAATTATCTTTTTCTGATCGGCCTGGGTCTTGGATGTTTATGTGTATTTGTTATAAAATATAGTATCGTTGAGTTAGTATTCCGATAAAAAACTGGTAAGTAGAATCCTTCAATAAATTAAGAAAAACTATATCGAACCCCCTTTTATGAACGGCTAAAAGTAATAATCTTTTGATCTTATTGAATAACATGAGAACTGTCGACTTATTGAGATTGACGACAGCAAATTGCGAGGCGCGTCGGGTGCGGCCGGATGTATGCGAGCCCCTCCTCCGAACTGCATTGCAGGCCACAATACCAGTAATTACTGGTTCAAACCGGTTCACATTGATGACCCCTGTACATGTAGTATTTGCTGCTTCTAATAAAAAAATTCGAAAAAAAAGATGGTGTACTGCATGCTTGATTAAAATTGGTTATTCAAACAAATGTGGGTATCTTACCAAAATAACTACCCACTTATTTCTTAATTGATGTAATTTCTTTTTAATATAATTTTATCAAAATAATGTGTAATAGGTACATACATTTTTAACTTCTCAATTAATAAATCAAAATCAAAACGTTTTTTAGTAGGAACTTTAGCACTTTAATCGTCTTTGCAAAGCTACAAACTACCAGTATTTTGAGACGCCGTTGGTATATTATCAGTTATCATTTCCGAGCATTTAAAACAAATAAATAATAATTTATACTTACAATAATTTTTTAAGGCATTTTCTCCAGCAGAGCAAAGCGAAGCTTAAGAAAAAAGTACCTAGCTAAATAAAAAAATAATCTCTGAAACAAATTGTCGACGTTAAAAAGTTACGAAAAAATATGTCAACAGTCGATAAGAATTTCCTAGTGTTATCAATTTATCGATACAAAATCGAGGTCTGATACGTGGCCATACGATAGTGACTGATGTTTGAGTGGATTCGCGAAATTTCCACGATGTATTTTTCATATCTCATGAGAGTGCTCACGAGAAAATGGATCAGATTGTACTTATTCGTCCTTCTTAACCTAATAATCTTCTCCGTCATTCTTATCAAGGATGAGAACGCAAGGTGAGTCTTTATTTGAGTAAAACGAGTTTTTTCATATGAACTTATTGTAATATAATCTATAAGTATAGTATTTTATATCATTATCATATCATGACATAGTTTATAACAAAATCGCTTTCCGCTGTTTGTCCCTATGTGTGCTTATATCTTTAAAACCACGCAATTGATTTTGATGCGGTTTTTTAAATAGATAAGGGATTTTATAAGGAAGGTTTTTAAACCCGTGCGAAGTTGGGGCGAGAGAGAGGTTGAATCCTACTAATATTATAAATGCGAAAGTTTGTGAATATGTTAGGATGTCAGTATGGATGTTTGTAACTCTTTCACGCAAAAACTACTGAACCGATTACGATGAAATTTGGTATGTAGGTAGCTGAAGACCCAGAATAACATATAACATTTTTATCCCGGAGTTCCCGCGGGATTGATTCCTAATTGAATTTCATAGGGTTTCCACGCGGACGAAGTCGCGGGCGGCCTATAGTATAATATAAATTGAACGGTTTTATTTAAAGCTATAATCAATGAAACTACTAACCAGATTGGTATGAAAATATATTTCGTGAAGGAATGGAACCTGAAACACCTTTCAAATTAACCTTTTATATTATGTATATTGTTGGACGTCCTGCAATGAGATGGGTAAATGATATCGTCAAAGTTGCAGGTCGTACATGGATGAGAAAGCTCATGATAGAAAAGAATGGCATACTGGAAGGGAGGGCTATGCTCAGTAGTGGGCGGAGAAAGGCTGAAATGATGATTATGATTATGCATAGTCTTCGAATAAAATACCTATGACATACTTAAGTTAGACACGAACATGAAGAAGCTATAAGGGTTCCGTTTTGTCTTCCGCAATATGGGACGGTATCTTATTTTCCTGATCCAGGCTTTCAGGTTAACCTGATCTTAATAATCTTGTTAAGCAAGCGTTACATTAACATTCTTGCTAACGGTTTGGGACACTGCATCTATATATGCTGGGCTAGAATTGAAAGAAAAACTTAGAATGGAGCTGCTTATCTTCCCACGCAGATTGTAAAAGTCAGTCGAGGGAAACCCCACAAAATAGTCTTCTCTTAAGCGATGGGTAAGCAACTTGTCACTATATCTGAACACCCATTCCACCTATAAAGCCACCATTCGGATACGCGTGGTCATCGAGTCTCACGAATCTTGACTCAGTCTATCCGTAAAAGATAAAGACGTCCTCCTTATATGTATGTTTCTGTTTGAGCCAATTGAGACACTAACAGGAGACTATTGTGTTTTTTTTTAAATAGGGATAACACATAATCACACAGATTGAGTTAGCACAGATTGAGTTGAGATAGAGTTAGATAAATATCAGAAAAAAGGTCATTCAGGAAAAAGGTCATTTTACTTCATGACCTGACCGGGGATCGAACACAGGACCTCCTGAGTAGCAGTCAGATACTATAACAGTTACACCACGGAGGTCGTCATTTGTACATTCTTTTTCGATGTTTTTATCCTTAGTCAAATTTCTCGGGGGCGTCTCTCCACGTCATCGCGTGATAAGGTACAAAATAATCGGGCGAACGAGCCGGTTCAACGCCATCGATCGAAGGCCAAGGTCGAGGCCACTGACATTGCCACATCCGAAATGGGACAAGGACAATTATGGAATGAAAACTTTGTGACTAACGTTGACTCTGGGTATAAATTTGAAAGAGGACTTTTTAAAAACCAATGTGAATCTTTAATTATTAAAGTACACTAACAGGTTACATGTTCACATTATCTTATACATTCTAAAGGTTGTTAAAAACGTTGTAAAGATACTTAGTCTAGCATGAAACCCAATTAGAGATGGACACAACATTTTCCTTTAAATTAACAGACATTCCAAATGGCTAAAATAAGATAATCTTCCTTAACCGTCGTTGTTCTTAGTCAGTTTAATCAAGATTTAATCCTTAGAGCTTTCAAGTTTAATCAGATTTGAGAACTCTGGTAGTAATTCCAACTTATTACCAATCAATTGGTACCTAGGTAGGTACTATTTTGTCTCATTTTTTGGCATATATTTAATTTATACAGGTGCATGCATTTCGATCATATGTAGATCAATTGCGTGAATAAAACGTTCTTCTGAAATTATATAATAAATTAAACACACTAACTACTGTATTATAAGCCACCAGTCTAGTTTCATTGTCTGAGATTCATGTGACTTCGAACTGTTTGTAACGGTTATCTGTATAAGTACCTTAATTAAATTAAAGAAATAAATCCTCTTGAGAAAATTGCTAGAACTAGGTTTGTTTAACTTTGGAACCTAGTTTAACTGACGCCTAATACACGCGCCACGCCATTCCACCAGTTTCTTCAATTTAGCGACAGATAAAAACGTTCAGAATAAATATTTAGATTGGCATGTATTCGTACCCAGTTCAAAGCAAACAATCAAAAAGCCGTTTCTGCGTGTCGAGCCGCGGTTCAAATTATTTTGGTACCTAGGTACGTTCGTACAACCGTCAAGGCCCGCCGCTGTCATTGTCAAGGTTACTGAGACCCACGGTTCGTGGTTTTTATTGAAAATCTATTCTCATTTACTTTATGAGAGGACATGCCAAAATATAATACAAGCCAAAATATAATACAAGCCAAAATATAATATAAATATAATACAAGCCGTCAAGTAATAAATATAATAAAAGTCTGTAATGTATAGATAAAAATTGGATAAAATGTTATGAAAAACTGTGAAAAGGCTAGGTACCTATATCGTTCTAGATCAAAATTAGTCCATATAGAAATGTAGATAATTTAGCTAGGTATTAAAAATATGTATCAATATATTTAAGTATTTTATGTTCAAACATCTCTGGTCTAGGAGATTTGTCAACGCTTTGCACCATAAATATTTACTTTATTTTAATTAGATCAATTGATTTAATACACTGTCGACAATTTAACTTTATTTCATCCAATTAAAGACCATTTCACGCGTGAAAGAGCCTTGCCACGGTTCAAAGGTTAAGGTCATTAAAAGCCGCTTATGTAACCGCAGACTACGCTGCTTGAAGGGTTTTTATGGCTTCACTTAATACTCACGCCCGCCACGCTACCCTTGATAGAAATTTAACCAGGTCAAGGACTACACGAAGGATCCTTAGTATAGCAAATTTTCGAAGGCCTTTTTAAAAAAAATTACTTAAAAGTGATAAAAGGATAAGGTCACTTCAAAATATTAAATTGTTTTTAACATAAACTCACATAACTGCTCTTATCATTCCTTATTTCTAATATTTATCTATGATAAATGTTAATAATTCAAGAAACCAATAAACTTCCGTCGTAAATTGTGCAAAGATTGTTTTAAAGGTTATTTATAAATAAGTGAAAACAATGATGCATCCAAACCATGCCACAGGAAAGTATTAAAAGAGATGGAATTTCACATTCCATTTAATTACTTTCTTTTTAATCGAGGAAACCTTGGACAAGGCTATGTTAAGGCCTTCGACACTGTTATGCAATGATAGTGAAAAATACGATCTTGACATTGGCATCGCACGATAAAAAGTTGATGCCGAGTTGGAAACAATCCAAGTCACGAAAAAGAACCGTCAAAGTTCTAAATTTAATTTTCCCTCGTTTTCCTTGATAATGGTGTGCATAGAGATTATAGATAACGTCATGTGACCCGCCTGGTCGTTTGCCTCCCTCTGTCATAAAAAAAAAGATAATTAAAAAGTGATTGAAAATTTAATCGATTGATTTCATAAATTAAACGTAGAATAAATATGCCTTTAATTTGTATTATTCTCCAATATAATATCCGTTTAGTAAGTAATATATAGTATTTTATAAATATCTTTGCATATTTACTTATCATATATTATCCTTCCCGAGATATTAAAATATGTAATATAAATTTAATTTGACAAAGCATTTGAAATATATACTTAGTAAACAATTAACTTCAATTCGAAATTGTTTAATTTATAAGACGGCTGAATTTTTAACATGTTTATTTACTTGGTTTTGATTTTGATTGTTTTTTATTTGTTGATTATTATTTCTAATGGTTACTTCCGAAATTAAACTTCAGCAATGCAATTACTCAAATGACATCGAATCAAACCTTGATCCGTTTGACGGCCATTTGTTATTATGATATGATAGCCGAAAATCACTGATGGTGACATGACGATATTAACAAATGATTTGCCGATGCCGATGCGGACCAGCCAGGCTAGCTCATGCCAAAGCCAAGGTTGACAGAGGAAGGGCTGCGGTGGGGGCGCGGGGAGACGCGGGCTTAACGTTCCGCGCGCTCCCACTGCGACCATTCTGCACCTCGCAGTCGACTCTGACGGTTGTTCAAGTGTCAGGTAAGCGGTGGTCACTTTTAATCCTAATCTACCGACTCAATAAATATATAATATCAACCGCCGCCATAGTGCCGTATCGTCCGTAAGAGTTAGATCAACTATGTGACAACTTAAACCATTTCGAGATGTGCTAAGATAATGTCGACTGTGTATTCTCGTTGATAAGAAGTTATCGCGCGCAAGAAACTTGCTGCACTCAGTAAAGTGTGCGCCGAGTAAACGGTAACTTCCCGAATCAAAAGTTCCCCCAAAAAGTTTTGAAACGATTCCCGACGGGCGGGAAGGATAAGGCCGCGTGCGTGCTGCGTGTCGCGCATCGATCGGGCCACCCCTCGCCCTTACCATTCCCGGGTCTGATACATTCATTTGGGCAAAATATCATTCCATCACTGCATTTAGATTCCACATTTTTATTTATTTGCCGTAGTTTTGTGATTTAGTGCATGTTTTAGCTGCTAGTTGTATATAATTTGTATTTGTGAAAATGGGAGGCTGTGCAACGAAAGAAAACAAGGAAAATAAACCGGCTGACGAAGCCGACGGGTGCGTATACCTCCGGCCGGCATTTGTCTCTTTTGGCCAAGATATTATTCTATCTTATTAAACTGTTCCTCAAATTAAAACTTGCGTACAAAAAATGTCATTTTAAGTACAAAATAAATTGCAATTTAACTACCCTCTTTTATCCTGAGATTTAATGAAATAAGCTTATTTATTGACTTAAAGTATTGGTAATAAATTTCTTCCATTTTTATAAATAGGAGGGTGGTTTTGAAAATAAGTTTTGTATTATTTATAGGGTAATAACTAAGTAGATACATAATATTCTTTGCTTTACCGAAGTGTATTAGACGAATGTTTAATATGTACATAAAGAACCATCAATGTGGGGAGTGATTATTTATTTTTCGCAAAAATATAGAAAATTATTTTTACATTGTTTTATATTTAGTTAATGATGCACCTAGCCACATGTTTGCCATTATTGCAGTTTCTACCGGCACTGCCTCAGTACTAATAATAGCAACTAATAAAACCTGGCTACTGACATTGTTATACATTCGTAGGTACCTTATCAATTATCTTTCGTGGAAAGATAAATGAACTCCGTAATCTGAAACTTAATTGTGGCTAAGACATGAATGCATAGTGGTAACAAGAAACTCGCGATAACAAACTCGCTCGTTTGTATGAGTGGGAGGTACGGCTGCGCGCCACGAAGCAGTACCGGTGCGCAGTGAGCTGACACATCCGTTCGACTTGCGCGTTTCAAGGCGACCTCTAGCTAAATTACGTAATTCCACCACAAAATCCAGTGAATACTTGGGTGTGTTCAAAAATTAAATTTCCCCATTCCGCGTAACCTCTCCAGTACCCGTAGTCGTTGCATCCTTTCTCCAACTCATAACGGTGACTTAGTGTAAATTCGTGGCAATGAATTATAAACTTAAAGTTACAATCCCAGTGGTCGTTTGTGGTGGCGCTGTGCTTGCGTATTACCTCATCAGGAGGTTTGTAATATTAAATAATACAGTTAATTGCCGTAAAAATTTATTTTATATGTAGGTAATAATAGTACCTTCTTACATTTTAAACAAACTGTTTTTGCATAGTGAACAAAGTTTAATGCAATGCAATAATTTCAATTTGTTGCTTTGTAATAGCTTTTCGGCGGAAGTCGATTCAAGAATTAATGGGTACGTCACTAACTTTTTTGAAAAAATTGAAACATTGACAGGACATAGACAATTCAACGGCGGTTTTCATAAAATTTAAAAATTCGGCCTATTGTCATTTGAACTAATTTGAAGTTCTGATTATTTGTGTCGCTCTTTTTAATTTGACTTATAATTTTACAATTTTCAATATGTGCACCCGGGCAACATGTGCGGCGTTGAAAGCGTTAGAGATTTTATTTAATTGTGTGAAATGATGAGAATAATATGTTGTTAAATGGTGGTAATGTATTTTTGTTTCTTTACAGAAAAGCAGCAGCAATGGTGGACGCCGCAACCCTTGAGAAATTGGAAGCTGGCTTCAGCAAGCTCGCTGCCTCCGACTCAAAGTCGCTGCTGAAGAAGTACCTCACCAGGGAGGTATTCGATGCTCTCAAGAACAAGAAGACCTCTTTCGGTTCCACTCTCTTGGATTGCATCCAGTCAGGTCAGTACCCCTTAAAATCTTTGCAACCAACTCGATTTTATTTCATTCAATCGTTATGTAATGTGTCACTCAAACGCTATTTGAATACCTCACAAAAGTAGGATTATGCACTTTATAGGTACTAATCTTATCTGAAATTTATATCTATCTTTATCAGGATTACATTGAGATTGTATTGCTCACCCAGCAACCAACTCAAATTTATTGCAAATTCACTAATTCATCTTTTTTTAAATAAAATGTACTTATGCTTGATCGAGATATTTTTTTTTCTATAAATCCATCTTCTAAAATAAATCCTCTCTTAGAATTAAACTTCAGATAATCTTTAAACAATTATATTAATTTATTAATTCTCTTTCCAGGAATTGAGAACTTGGACTCAGGTGTTGGAATCTATGCCCCTGATGCTGAGGCATATGTAGTATTCGCAGACTTGTTTGACCCCATCATTGAAGACTACCACAATGGCTTCAAGAAAACAGACAAGCACCCACCCAAGAACTGGGGAGACGTTGAGACCCTCGGAAACCTTGACCCTGCCGGCGAATTTATTGTTTCTACCCGTGTCCGCTGCGGGCGTTCTATGGAAGGTTATCCCTTCAACCCCTGCTTAACAGAGGCCCAGTATAAAGAAATGGAAGAGAAAGTTTCCTCCACCCTCTCCGGGCTTGAGGGTGAACTCAAGGGCACCTTCTACCCGCTCACAGGTATGTCAAAGGAGACTCAACAGCAACTGATTGATGACCACTTCCTGTTCAAGGAGGGTGATCGCTTCCTGCAGGCTGCTAACGCTTGCCGTTTCTGGCCCACCGGCCGTGGTATCTACCACAATGAGAACAAGACTTTCCTGGTATGGTGCAACGAGGAGGACCATCTGCGTCTGATCTCCATGCAGATGGGTGGCGACCTAAAGCAAGTATACAAGAGGCTCGTGAACGCCGTGAATGATATTGAGAAGAGGATTCCGTTCTCGCACAACGAGCGTCTCGGTTTCCTGACCTTCTGCCCGACCAACCTGGGGACCACAGTGCGCGCGTCAGTGCACATCAAGCTGCCCAAGCTGGCGGCCGACAAGACCAAACTGGAGGAGGTGGCTTCCAAGTACCACCTGCAAGTACGCGGCACACGCGGAGAGCACACGGAGGCGGAGGGCGGCGTCTACGACATCTCCAACAAGCGACGCATGGGACTCACCGAGTACGAGGCCGTCAAGGAGATGTACGACGGCATCGCTGAACTGATCAAAATCGAGAAGTCCCTGTAATATGTTTAACGATCTCGCGCTATCAGTATTTTTTTTGTATTATTTATCATTTTCACATAAGTATTGGATGTGAAGGGTCGAGGGCGACACTAGTCAGCGGCGCCCCGAGAGGCGCCCGGGCACGCGGGCGGCCCGCTTTACTGTTTCGTAAAAGTATTTTCTATAAGGAAATGGAAAATAAAGACAGCTAGCGTTAAGACCAATATTTTGTTTTATTGTTTTTCATTTAGGAACCATTTTAAATCAATTTACTTATTTTAAAACATTTATATCATATTTATTTATTTTTTTACAAAAGTAGTACACATGATTTTATCCATTAAGCTTTAAAATACTATTTTAATTAAAATACAGATAGAATATGATTCTCATTATCGTTTCGTAAGTTTTAAAAAAACGGAAAATTATTTTACAATGATTGTACATGAATCATGCACGATGACTAGAACAAATGATAAAACAGTAGGGATGTAGGAAAGACAGGAATTTTTAATTACAATTTTTGTCTGTTTGTACGCGCATTACGCTTATATTACTGATTATAATTTGATGCGGTTTTCATAGTTATGTTGTAGCAGGTCCAATTTAAATGTGAATAAAGTTCTTCAAAGACTCAAAGAGATGTCAATATCCCTAAATAGACCGATTCTGCGATTTTTGTTCATCCGAATGCCAGTTTCCTTATGTTCTTAGCTATAGTTAGTTAAAATCAGACCCACAATTTGAGTAATATAAACACTTTTTATTTTAAGGCAATTTTATTAGTTTTTTTTTTTGCCAAGGTGGCCATCCTATTTTTTTTTTTAATTCTTGTCAGTATAATATTAAAAGTTGATCGAAGAAAATAGCTTAAAATAAAACTGGATTCTTTTCATAGGCCCACCATTCAGCTAAGCTTGTTAATAAAAATGTGATACTGCCTACTTCTGTAAATACGAAAGTTTCTGACGGTGTTTGTACGTATTTAGCACATGCATACCTATATGTATACTTGTTATACTTTTTTAATGACTGATATATGAATTGAAGAAGCTTTAGCAGTTAAAACTTACCTACACAAATCTATATTAATATTATAAAGAGGTAAAGATTGTAACTTTGTTAGTTTGTAAGGAGTAATCTTCGAAAATACTGAACCGATCGTGAAAATTCTTTCATAATCAGGGAGCTACACATTTCAGAAGTGCTATAGGCTATATTTTAACACCCACGCAGCGAAGTATTATAATACAGGGTAGGTACTCTTTTTTTCTTTACTACCTAAAGCGATATCGTATACAAACCAACAAAGTTTATTTAGCATAACAAAAAAAAGTGTTAGGTAAAATGTATCTCAAGCTAATCTATACTAATATATAAAGAGGTAAAGTTTGTAACTTTGATTGTTTATTTGTTTGTAAGGGCTAATCTTCGGAAATATTAAAAAAATTTACCAATCAGAAAGCTACATTATTCTAAAGTGCTACAGGCTTTATTTTAACGCTCAAAAAAGTCAGGACATGGGTCAGCTAGTATATAATAAGTTAGGTACCCACATTTAGAACTTTGGTTCATTAAATTACGGGTGACATAACGCCTAATATATTCCTTACTTATATTTCTCAGAAATAGTAAATTGCTACTAATATTATAATAGGCGTAAAACACACAAAAGGAAGCTATAAAAAGCACAAGGAGGCGATTTGAATATATTATAGTCTATTTTATTGAATTTTTTATACTATAAGGATGATCAATAAAAATAATATTAATAGGCATTATTTTTAAAGTACTACACAGAATTCCATGAAATTTAGCAACATTTCCCAGAAAATAATATTATTCTTAATTATCTTTATTTTACCCTCTTTGGAATACTCTTTATCAATAAATCAATATACATATATAA
>JADGIL010019984.1:0-11994 GCA_020352625.1 Cactoblastis cactorum | reverse complement strand
AGCTGATGAGCTGATGGACCCCATGCACCCAAAGTTTTTTTGAATTAAATACAATTTTTTCCTTTTTAACCCCCGACGCAAAAAGAGAGCTGTTATAAGTTCGACGTGTGTGTGTGTGTTTCAATCATAGCTCCCAAACGGTAGAACCAAATTGGATAATTATTTTTTTGTTAGAAAGGTGACTTAATCGGCAATGTTTTTAAACCCCGACGCTGAAAAGGGTGTTATAAATTTGATGTGTGTTTTGATTTTGTGTTTTGTAAGTTCATGTCGTGTTGAGTTGGGGATTTTCTAAATTTTTAATTTAGAAAAACCCCGACTGTCTGATTTCAGAAAAGTCAGTGTCATAACCTTGACCTTGGATCTCGGTTTCGCAATTCAGTCGTGAAAAAGCTTACAGATAGACAGACACTGATAATATCCTAAATATAAGTTACAATTATTTAAATTTTGTAAATAATAAGTTTAATTTTAATTTAGATAATGCGTTTTTATATACCTATGTATAATTTTCTTAATTTTATAATTGTAAAAAATACTGTATTACGGTTGTGTTGCATCGTTGATACAATTAATTGGGTCAGTAGAAATAGATAGCAAAATCATGTCGTAACGATAAAACATGCATTTATTTACAAATAACAGTCGATCTGTGTAGTCGATGCTCTATGATCGACGACCTCTTGTGGTGTAATGGTTAATTTACCTGACCGCTACTTCAGGAGCTCCCGAATTCGATCCCCGGTCATGTCATGACGGAAAATGACTTCCTTCTGATTTAAAAAAAAAACTTTTTACTACGTACGACCACACAGTGGAGCGGTATTTCCGGACCAGTACGACATCGGAACTTTTAAGAAAAGAGCTACAAGGCTTCTATAACTACCCGGTGTCTATGGGTGGCGGTGATCACTTAACATTATGTGACCCGCCTGTTCGCTTGCCTCCTTCTTTCAATAAAAAAATATTGGCCTGAGTCTTAATGTTTATTGACATATGTATATGAGTAAAAAGCTAGTCTATGCATATTTTAAAGTGAAAATTCACTGAATGAATGATTCACTTATTAGGACATCTTAGAAACTACAAGTTCTAGGGTTCTTACATTTTGCATGTGGTTTCATCTTAGGACGTACATAGATCCTCGCTAAAACTCAAACCCGATTCACGAGCATTATAAATATAGTTACGTAACATGCATGCTTATCTGCTGCTCAGGAGGTCCAGTACGGCTACCAGAGTTTATATAACAGATCAAGATACCTGAGCATTTTCGTTCTTAATACAGAGTTTAGTTCCACCAATGACCGCCCATTAGCTATGTATTGTTTTTTTTTTAATTGTTGTCAAGGGAGACGTGCTCACGTAACATGATCTGTCATCAATATTCATGGTGGGGGGGCAGGAATCGATACCCAAACTTGTCATCTTTAAACCTAATCTTTAACAGTTTAATACACATGTATTACGTCTTTATCCCTTTGGAGGTAGACCAAGCCAAGAATCGCGAGACTTAAAGGCAACGCTTACTAATATGGTGGGCTTATTGGTGGACTACCTTGATTTCATAAAAATTTTAAAAAGTCACTCATACCACACGCACACTTGTAATGATAGAGAAATAATGACAGGTTGCTAGCCCATAGCCTATAAGAATTCCTGCTTCCCTTGATTGACTTTTACAATCTGCTTGGGAGGAGTAGCAGCTGATACATTCTACGTTTTTGTTTTGCTTCCTGACCAGCATGGAATCATATTATTATTTATTTATTTATTTAACAAATAGCAAGTTGTTCCGACTATTGTAATATTTTGATAGAATCCATAAATGTGTTGAAATTGTGTGAGAATAGCCTTTACAGCAATAAATGCTGTTTTGCTGAACACACTTCATTAGATTAGATTTGCATAATCCCGATTTAGCAAGCACCTGCGTCGTAAAAGGACTCCCTATGCAAAACTAAGTACTTGCACTTGTAGTTTCTGAGATTTGTTGATGAGTGAACGCATCCAAATTGTTTTTTTTTGTGCAATGGCAACAAACACATGGAAACGTCATTTTGTTCCAGATCTGATCTTATGTCACATTAGTGTTGTTCTTGATACGGCAATTGCCGTAATACACGGCAATTTGGTATCTTAGAAATTAAAAATAAGGCATTACATATATATCTTAAATCTAAATTTTAAGTATTTTTGAGGTGCGCAGACAAGTTTTTTTCATTGCACACATATTCATTAGGGCATGATATGAGAAAACCAGATTATAAAATGTGAAATGAGCATTTTTTTCGATGCACATGTACAAATTCCAGCAATTTTAGGATTACCACACGGCAACCTGAATTTTGCCTGAAGCAACCTACAACACTGTGTCACATCTTGGTTGTGTCAGTTCAAAGTCAATTTGTCTTGTTCTTTCGTATTACAGAGCAAATCGTTTGATTATGATAAAAATATTGCACTAAAAACTGTTTATCGCACAAAAAACAAGAAATCCAGCTTGTGGAGATATTCAACCTTTGTTTGTATCCAGCGTAAGTGTTATTTGTTGCAAAAATAAATTTAATAGACGAACGTATTGTCATTAACGGTGTATTATTTTTGTTTTCTATATTGCTGACTAATTTAGCGTCGTTCAATGGCTCCGGCCCTCTTTGTTTCCACTATTTTGTCACGATGCCAAAATCTAACTTGCCAACTTTAGTTAATTTGTTCTTCCAACCGTCCGATTAGTATTTGTTATTGGTCTGTAAAATTCTAACCTTTAAAAGTATTTCGCTGCATTTATGCATAGTGCGTTGACCTCGATGTTATATCCCTGTCATCTGTTTTGTTTTTAAAGTGTATAATTCTCTGACTTGCACTTTTTGTACTGACCTATTTTCAGCCAGTCTTGTTTTGTACCTTGAGGAATATGGTACTTATTTTTAATTTTACTGAGTTTAATTTATTGCCTAGTGACAACTTAAAATTCATGTATAGTAATTATGTGCTAATATATAATATAGAAGGTAGTCTGTAAAATAACACTGTAATTTTGGATTAAATGTATGTATTGGTCCCTACAGAATTGCTACATTGCTTATCCTGTGATTAATATTTTGTTTATTAGTAAAGTTGTAGTGTCATTCATTTTATTTGTAGCGTCTGTTTAATTTTTTTTTAATTAGAAAAGTCATTACATTCATCATGTCCTAATTTACTAGCTAGCTAGTAATGCCTTTTGATGAAATAGCTATCTATGAGATGTACTCAGAACTTAATTAATAAAATGCGATAGTTTAAAATCAATTTTAATTAAATTGCATAATATGTTTAGTATTTATCTATTTACAGCATTTATGTAGAAAGTCACTTCTGTTTAAAAAATAAAATAAAATAGTTTTTATTTTTTAATTAGTAGCTATAGTTAGCTACAAATAACTACAAATCAAACAAATTCAGTTAACTCAAACTAAGTTAAGAATAAAATAAATAAAAAAAGAAATAAATTTGTTCTTATTCTTACTAATGGGATACTAACTCAATGTTACTATTTTTGTAATAAATCCTTAAATAGATAAATATGTAAGACCTAGACCAATCAGAAAAAGCCATTTTTCTATTATAACCTGACCGGGATTAGAAATCGGGACCTCTTTTGGTAGGATAATACTATAACATAATTTAATTTAACTCTTATAGATCCACCAAAAAAAAAAAGAAAAAAAAAAGTTACAAAAAGGGACTCCAGTAGGAAAAAAGGCTACTGTGATTTCTTCTTGTCAATCTTGGAAAACAAAAATATAGATACTATATCATCATAATACAGATTTTTTTTTTTAATGAATATTGTCCTAATACTTATAATCCTTTTTTTTATAGGTACATGAACTGAAGTTCCGATGATGTCGCTAAAACCCCGCAATGTGGACTTCCAGGAGACATGGGCCAATCTCAAGGAAACCGTGAGAAATTTTAATATATTATTAGATTAATATGAATACATCGACATACCATAAACAACTATCCCGCAAAAAGTGTCCTAGGCAAAACACTGCTCATCGCTTGTAAATGAGCAACCTTCAACTAGTCTTGTTAGTTTGACATGGTCTCAACTTGCACACATTAATACCTATTTTCTAATACACAAATCTGGAAATGGAACTTTGTCCAAATAATCAAAGTAGTTGTCGTCTTTATTGAATCGAAGACAATATTTTGACGGTACTGTGAATCTAGTTTGTTATTGTTGTTCGAAGTATGGATATAAAAAGGCCTAAACAAATTGTAATTTAGGGTCAGGCCACACAGATCAACGGCCTTTCGCATTTAGCTGATTGAACAGGAGTGGTATGAGCCTTTCGTAGTGGTATGAGCCTGCTGCATGCTTTTTTAGCCTGCAGCATGAATGGGCCGGCTCGTACGGGGCAGTACCACACTCCCATAGAAGACCGACGCCTGAATGGCGGCTATCAGCCGCCATACTCCCTCCGGTGAGTGGGAGAGGCGAAGGCCCAACTTTTCCGCCCTCCACAAATGGGGCTTTTTAAAGGACGGCAATGCTTCTGTAATCCCCGGGTATTGCAGTTGTCTATAGGCGGCGGTGATCACTTAACATCACGTGACCCGCATGCTCTTTTGCCTCCCTCTTACATAAAAAAAAAAACCCAGATTACCATACTTTGCGCGTGTTTTTTTATTAGTAAACCGTCGATCAGTGTCAGTGGCCCGACCCTTATGTAGTATTTGGCTTTTGAAACGTGTAATGTTTAACAGGTGGCCGGAGTGGTGGCGCTGCGGGCCGTCGAGCGTGCCGTCTGGAATATGCGTTTCTCGGACGTATACGCGCTGTGCGTCGCCCATCCCGAGCCATTGGCCGATAAGCTGTACGATGAGACCAAGTGAGTTGTGTTTAAAATTCTTGCTACCTATCAGTTTATCAGAACATGTGAGGACAACACTACTTGTGAGGACCTTTAATTGACGTCATTGTTACTGTTATTTTAATTGTGATATTTTTGTTGATGTTGGTCTTCCTATGGAAATAAAATAAAAATAAAAACATATTACACAACAAAGTCGCTTTCCGCCGTCTGAGATTTTTCAAAAAGTAGAGTCTTAAAGTAAAGTCGTTTTTAAATAAACTGTGTGGTGTATAAGGTTATTAAACCCGTCCGAAGTTAAGGTATAAAACTCAAGAGTTTGTTTGATTGAACGCGATAATGTCTAGAATTACTGGTCCGATTTTAATAATCCTTATGCTTAGGCCGCACACATCGTGATAACACTAATATTTGTGTAATCGCGATGTGTGTAGCCAAACATTCGCGAATAGTATCCCTACCATGAGTTTCGATGATAGATAACGTTACGTGAGCACGTCTCGCTTTGACAAGAAATTACTGGTGGAACTAAAAATCTGTATTAAGAACGAGACGTGCTCAGGTATCGTGATCTGTTATAAAACTCATGGCACAGAGGCATTTCATTATTTGGCGGTAGCCATTTGACAGTAAACTGTGTCATTACATAATACTTCTTGTTTC
The DNA here is from genome assembly GCA_020352625.1 of Cactoblastis cactorum. NCBI lineage: Eukaryota > Metazoa > Arthropoda > Insecta > Lepidoptera > Pyralidae > Cactoblastis > Cactoblastis cactorum. The sequence continues at coordinate 6,463 of JADGIL010019984.1, read as the reverse complement.
CAGAAACTTCCTCGAAGAACATGTGTCTGGTCTTCTAGAGAGGGTGAGAGGAACCGCACCTCTGGAGAACAATGATCATAACGACGGATTGTTGACAAGGTAAAATAAGCGTTGTTGTTTGTTATTAATGTTTCCTTTGGAACGCATATTAACATGCGTTTTAAGAATTAAAACGTGTAATAAAAAAATATTGTTTGTAACGAGTAATTGTTTTTTTTTATCACAGATATGTATCGGCATGGCGCGAGTACAGCCAGGGAGTTGCGTACCTCAATAGTCTCTACTCGTATCTGAATCTGCAGCATATTAAACGTCAAAAGGTATTTTTTTTAAGACTTATTGCCAATCATTTTGTACCTGTATGTGTACTAGTTTTACAAAGCGACCTACATGCCCATTAAAACAACACATTAAGGGTGTCGTTGGGACTGCCTTGCCGTTGGAGCGCATCCGGTATGGTCTCGGAGGGGAATGTGTGGGGATTTTGCCGTTATAATAGAATAGAATAATTTATTTACGTTTGTACAGGGTATACATATGTAAGTTGGTACATCATTTACATAAGTTGCCATCCTATACAGCCATTAGATTATAACATACAAATTTATTGGAAGTAACAAGAAAGCGTTGTGCCTCCATTCTTCAGGGTCATCATATTGAAGGTGTTTATTGATAGATGAGACCTGCCACTGTGTCGCCGATGGATACAAATCCATACCAGTTAGAACTTTGCAGTCCCAATCGGGTCGAATTTCATGTATATTACTATATATTATAGTCTAATACTGTGCGGCCAAATATGGACGACAGACATTTGAGATGTGCTTTTTTAGTAAAATGAATCCTGCTTTTTTAACAGGTATCAGACGCTGAGATTATATACGGCTCTTCTGCGACTGTTAGCTGCCCTGAACATGATTCCAGACAGTTAGAGGTAAGAATTTAAATGTGTGTTACAGAGAAAATTAACTTTATTTAACAATACAAATACGATTGTTTTTAAAATTAAATAAAATTAATTTTGTGATTACATTGGTTTGGTGATCTGAGAGCGCGGGTTCTAGTTACCATATTTGATTTTGTCAGCTCGTATAGAATATATATTCATGCAAAATATTATAAATAGTATTGGTGCTTTTTAACAAAAATAATTAAATGCGTGTATCAGATTTTTTTAAAATTTTGTTTTTTTATGGGTAAAAAGGGGTCGAAAATAACCAAGTTCATCGTCATACAACTGAAACCTATGAACTTGGATAAAAGTACGATTTTACTTAATGCCCAACGAAGTGGGCCCGGGCAGCTAATATATTCATAAAGAGACTATTAATAGGTCTCAGTATAGGGCCCTTAGGTACGTCAACCCCAAATGTAAAATCACCCTTAAGGAAGTGACATTAAGTGCATTTTCTGGTAGGTGGGTGAGTTAGGGCTGATGATCTGGGAGCGGGTGCTGGTGTCGCCGCTGAGGTGGGCGCAGTCCGCTTGCATAGATTATATCGTAATTTTTTTAATGATTAGTACAGGTCTAAGTATAGGCCCTTGTGGTACGCCAACCCCAAAAGCATGTAAAAGCAACCTCGCTCGCGGCAGGTGGGCGAGCTGGGGCTGGTGATCTGGGAGCGCGTGCTGGTGGCGCCGCTGGGCCGCGCGCTGTCGGCGCGCGTGGTGTCCGCGCTGCAGCAGGCGCGCCGCGCGCCGCCCGACCCCGCGCACGCCGACGTGCTGCGCGCCGCCATACACAGCACCGTCGACGTCAGTCGCTCCATAAGCTAAGCCGCGATGAGCTATTTGACCATTTTTTTACTATTTACCACTTTATAAACAGAAAAACTTCGATTGACAATAAAGATATGTACATAACATCAATTTTAAGGATGGAGTTCCTGTAACACGAGCTTTGGCTTACCTATTTTGTATGTATTTATGATAAATGAATTTGTATAAAAAAAAAACTAGATTCACAGTATAGATTCACAGTAACTAACAAGATATCGTCTTCACTCCAATGAAGATGACAATTACTATGATTATTTCGACAATGTTCAATATCCAGAATGTATAAGAAAATAAATCTTAATTTGTGCAAATTGAAACCATGTCCAACTACCGAGATTACTTGAAGACTGCTCATTTATAAACGATGAGCAGTGGTCTGCCGAAAACACTTTTAGCGAGGTTGTGAATCTAGTTGCCGCTCGTCAATGCGTCACAAAAAAATTCTTTACAGAAAAGAAAATTAAATAAATAATCAAACCCTTCTGGCATAATAGGGACCAAAAGTGCTTGAGTTTCTTTCGGCGTTTTCTCATCAATGATCATTTCGAAATACTGATGGTCTGTAACTTGATAAAGATATAAATATTTATAAAATACTGACGTGAAAAAGTGCATAAGAAGATCACTCGTATAAATATTTATTTTTATTTCAGGTACAATCGTTCCGCGTGCGCTCACCCTTGGCTCTATACCAGCAACTAGTGCTAGAGCCGTATCTAGAAGCAGCCGCTGACGCGCATGCGCGACTTGCGGCCGATTTGCTGCGCGACGGAGACATATCGCACTATATGAAGCATATACTTGAAGGTACGCAACATTTTAGCCCTTTTTGCTCTTGAATAACTTGTTAAATCCTGTTTTAATAACCGTTTCAGTTAAAACAGAAAACGTGTGTACATTAATATACATTTTATAGGATTTAAGACAGCTCCATGTGAAAATAACTCATGGTTTATATACTGGCCGATAAATACAATGTAACTGGAAGCTATGTATGAATTATGAAGGACCTAAGATACCTCCTTGCGGTACGTCTTAGAAATAACTTTATATTTCCTAATATTGCTAGTATTAGAAACCGAAAAGGGTCTTAATGTAAGAAGAACGGCCCAAGTGCGAGTCGGACTTGCGCAAAGTGTTATTGTTTATAAAAAAAAGCAAGGAAATTGCTGTATGTAATGTTTGGAAGCTTTCATTAAATATTTATGTTATTCTGTTATTAGTAAATATTCGTTTTAAAGCGGTAACAGAAATACGTAATTTGTAAATATTTCAAATGCTTAGCTATCAACAGATACAGCCTAGCGGCAAACAGACAGTGGAATCTAAGTGAAAGGGTATTTTTTTACCCTTTTGTACTTACCTTACTTACCTAAAAAATACAAACGGCCTTTGTACTATCTTTTATAAAATTTATTTTCCTATGTACATATATTTGTGTACAAAAATAAATAAATAAACGGCCCTCAATCTTTCTGTCTTCCAAAAAAAGGACCTCTTATCCTTGCATTTTAACCATCGACGTACGAAAAACAACTATACTCACAATCCAACTGAAAAGTGCTTTTTTTTGTTCGAAACTGCGAATCTACTTCCTTATTGTAGATCGAAGGTTTTAGCAATATTCAACCTGTTCGCCCCCCAGGTCTCGACCGGGAGATCTCGCTGGGGGCGAGATTCCTGCACTCGTCTTCTACGGAAGCGGTGCGCGGCTGCTACGAGCGCGCGGCCGTGGCGGCGCACCTGCCCGCGCTGCACGCGCACACCGAGGCGCTGCTGCGCGGCCCGCACGACCCCGCTGTGAGTACACTCCGCTGCCGGTAGATGGTGTGGCCTACATCTATCAAAACACAAAATAGATAGACATACATACAAACATAAACAAACAAACAGACATACATAACATTTATTATTCACACGTAACCGTGTATCAATGCAAACAGTGACAGCCGCTCGCTCGCAAAACCGGTTCTTGAGCACGGCGCCCGCGTTCGTAGTTGCTGGGCGCGGCCAGTCGGAATTAACTATCGTGCGAGACGCACGTTGCTTTGCTCTCTCGCCGCTTAACGAGTTTTATATGCTATACGTACTGCGTTGCTATTCCGCTTAACTTCTCTTAACTTTCTTTTAACCTTTTGCTTTGCCGGACTCGCTCGCATAGTGCTCATTGTGTATTTATGTAAAAATCATTAAGAAACTGTTTATGTGTCACTAAACAATTAGTAGGAGTGCTAGCGTTTATTATTTTGAACCACAACCAAGACTAATCCTACAATGGCGTTAGCGGTATGGTGACGATAGATGGCGCTAGTGGTAGGGTGACAATAGATGGCCCTAGTGGTAGCGTGACAATAGATGGCGCTAGTACATAGTGACTAGATGGTGTTAGTAGTAAGATAAGATGATGACAGATGGTGGCAGTAGTGGTTACTTTTTATTTCATGTTGTTTAGGACATCATAATTTTGGTGCTATTGATATAACACTTGTTGTCTATATTTATCTCCTATTTCGAGATGATTGTTTTGAATGCGGTGAACAATTTGGAGGCTCTAAATAGATACGCATTGATATGTCTGTCTGTTTGTTAAGGTTTACATCGGAAATTTGTTTAAATACTTTTTTTTTATATTTTTTGGTGAGTATTCCATGATAAAAGTCTTCAATCTAACATTGAAATCATTGGAGACTTGTCCAAAAGATAACAAACGATTTTTGGAATCGAAATCTAAAGATTACCTTTTAAATTTAGATAAACGATATAATGGGCCACAAAAAAGACGAAACCTGACGTCGATGATATTGTTACTAGAGGCCGCCCGCGACTTCGTCCGCGTGGAAACCCTATGAAATTTCAATTAGGAATCAATCCCGCGGGAACTCCGGGATAAAAAGTAGCCTATATGTTATTCTGGGTCTTCAGCTACCTACATACCAAATTTCATTGTAATCGGTTCAGTAGTTGTCCTGACATACTCACAAACTTTCGCATTTATAATATTAGTAGGATAATTAGGAAGGAAAATCTACCTCCAACTAGTAGCATTCAGTCAACCGAACTCTTTTGCTTTATAATTGTATAGTTTAATAAATTAATATATCTGTCCGTCTATTGTAGCGGCGCGAAGACCTAAGGCGCATGTACGCGTTACTGAAGCCCCTGGCGTCCCAGGGCGCGCTGAAGCCGCTGATCGAAGCGGCGCACGCGCAGGCCGCCAGGGAAGGCCGGCAGCTGTTGGAGATGCCGCACAATAAAGACGAGGTTCGTTTGTTTCCATTCGGTGATCACAGATGGCGCTGTCATCTTATAATCAACTAGCTGTTGACCGCGACCACGCTCGCGTCTTGTAATTTCCAATCCCGTGGGAATTTTGCATAATACGGGGATTTTTAAGGCAAGAGTGAATAGGCATTACCTGAGTTTGCGTGCTCCACCTTAGACTTTATCGTCGGTTTCCATCAGGTGAGATTGAGGTCAAACGCTCTCAAGTCTTTTTAAAAAAAAAAAAAATTACCGTCTCAACAAGCACCTACGTTTAAAAAGGGCATTAGCCCTATACAAAATTTACCTTAGTTAGTTAGTTACCACTTAGTTGTTGAGATTTCGTGATGAGTGAGTGAGTTTTATATATAGACGAATTTTCAGAACTTTTTAAAGTTATCATGTAAATTCAATTTAACAATAAAATCGTTGTACTTCGTGTAAAATTCCCTTAATAACATTTAAATTAACAAATAATTATGTAAAATTTAAACCAATTTTATTTTCAGGCGCATATCCACTTCGTAACATCAATGCTGGCTCTACACAGCAAATATACGGAATTATTCTCTGACGTGTTTGGTGGAGCGCAAGCTTTTATAGGGGCATTAGATAAGGTAAGCCTCTTAGATTTATTTAGTCTGCTGTCTTCAACGAACGTTGGTTCATTTTAGTTCCGTTCGCTGTACATAGATGGGGCTGTTAATAATTTTACTATTTTGCTTCTACCCGCGTTTAAATGTGAGTGTAAATTTTTTTCGCATTCCCTTGAAAACGTAGAGATGTCTACATAACACTCTTACAGTGCAAAAAGATTTTAAAAAAAGTATATACCAAAATAACCTAATTTCTATTGCAAAGGTGTTGGTTTTTCTTACGAGAACAACGTATTTGATGATGCTGGTAGTCTGCAGTTTGAATGAAATATAATATTTGTTAAATATTAAAGTGAAAATGGTGCCTTTTTAAAGATTTAATTACTGAATGACCTCCGTGATGTGGCAACGTATCTGAACGCTACTCAGGCGGGCCCGGGTTCGATCCCCAGTCAGGTCATGAGGGCAAAAGACCTTTTTTTCATTGGCTTGGATTGGATGCATGTATATATATTATATATATGTATTTATTATAAAATATGTATTATAAAATATGTATCGTTGAGTTAGTATCCCATAACACAAGTCTCGAATTTATTTTGGGGCTAACTCAATCTGAGCGAATTGTATTTGTCGGCAACGCTTCTGTAACCCCGCGGGTGTTGCAGTTGTCTATGGGCGGCGTTGATCACTTAACATCTCGCGACCCGCCTGCTCGTTTGCCTCCCTCTGGCATTAAAAAAAGACGCAAAAAAATTAGCCCCTGACACAAAAAAAGGGGTGCAATAAGTTTGACGTGTGTTTGTACATATGTGTAATTCTGTCTG
>JADGIL010019972.1:0-11822 GCA_020352625.1 Cactoblastis cactorum | reverse complement strand
GTATAGGTACTATATATTATCACGCTATAACCTACGGGGGAACTGAATATTTATTTTTCGTAAGCATTCTGTGACAGTACCGGTACCGCGAGATAACCTAGGTTAACGCGGACGAAGTCGCGGGTAACAGCTAGTATATATATATAATTACAAACCTACACCTTTCATATTTATTAAAAAGTCAAAAATAATTATTTAAAAAACCGTAATATGTAGATATGTACCAGATATACATATAACTAACAATATAATTTCGGATTCCCCAATGATTTATTAAATCATAATAATATTTGCTTCAAGTAATACGTAACCAAAATTTAGATTTTTATTTTATTTAAAATCTAAATAACTCATATTTTTTCAGTAATTAAATAAAATCACAATACATATAAGTAAATTACACTTTATTAATTGAACATAAAGAATTTTAATTAACTAATATATATAAAGATCAATTACAACAAAGGATACTTATAACTAATAAATTTTGTCGTTAATATAGTACTTTCGTTATAGTCTAAGAAAACATTAATGTTACAGTTAATTACTAAAATAATAGTATAAATTTTCAATTACCAAAACATTGAAAATATTTTTTTAACATTTTGAATAGATAAACATAGATTGTTTTATTTATGAATAAAAAGTAGCCTATCTTTTAATCTAGGTCATAGTCCACCGCTGTGCCAAATTTCATTCGGATCTGTTTGGTAGTTTTTGTGTGATGCGCGTACAAACAGACAGACAGACAAAAATTCTAAAAACAATCGTTTTGGCTTCTATAGGTCTGATAAAGAGGACTTACTATATATTTTTTTCTTAAATACCTCCCATGTATAGACACAGCTCAGTTACAATTTTATTATATGTATAGACTGACTGATGTGGAAAATGTTATGGAATAAGAGAGATCCACTATAATATAGTAAGCCCGTATAATATATTATTATATATTTTATATTTTCAATATTTAAAAAAATGACACAATTTGAGACAAGCCAAACTAGCCAAACTTATCTTTTTAATTTCAAACCAATACAGGAACGCAAAATATATTAAAGCTCTAGTTTGATATCATTTGGAATTCATCTCATTCATAAAAAATAACAAAGGTTTATAACGCATACTCGTAAAAAATTTAAAGTCAAAAATACCGATAATAAAGTTAAATATGCAATTGATCTCTCTTCAATATTTTTTACAATGACAAATTAAAATGGTCTTATCAGATACTCGCGACAGCCGTTCAGATAAAAGACCATAAATTCCGTTTCCGTTCCATAAAGACCTTTTCCCAAAATATTTTNNTTTGTTTAGTATTTCTTTAATAACTATGCCTAGTAAAATCTGCCTAGATTACCATAAAATAATGTTGGTTCGCCCTGGCTACGCCCGGGTTATAATTATGTTTGGAAAAGAGACATTCCGAAGAAGAGACATTTTGGGAAAGGGACATTATGGACCTGAATAGCAACAGCGCCGTGGTACCTGCACTGCTCTCGTACCCGTTGAAATTACGGGATAAAAGGTAGCCGGGATAAATTGATGCTTCCCACGTGTTCCGACCAAACAAACTCTTTGAATATTTAATATAGATTTCCAAAGTTTCGATGAATAAGAAGGTATACATTACAAACCTTGTTTTATTTTATTTAATTTTGACTTTTATACAGAAATATTATAGAAATAAGAATATCTTTACAAATATTATAAAGAGGTAAAGTTTGTAACTTTCATTGTTTGTTTGTAAGGGCTAATCTTCAGAAATACTAAACCGATCATTAAAATTCTTTCACAATTAGAAAGCTAACTATTCAGGAATACTATAGGCTATATTTTAACGCCCAACGAAGTTGGTACGGGTTGGCTAGTTAAATATATAATTATAATTTTGCATTCCACCATCAGTAAGGTGCGTTAATATTTATACAACTATAGTTCCTAGTCGAAGCATAGTTCAGAAAATGTATAAATTATTTGTTCTAAATTAAACCCATAATAACAACAATGTACTTTAGGATTTTTACTACTAAAACTATGAAACTAACTTTACTTATATGCCCACTATTTATTTCTAAAAAAAATATGTTATAATATTAATTATATATGTATATTGGTAATAACAAAATTAGTTACATAACAAATTTATAATTTAATGTCTAACAAAAAAATTTCATGAAACATACAGTAGGTTAAGTGACATGGAAAGAAAATTTTCTTATTCAGACTTACTCTTGACAGTGTAAAGGATTTGGTTTGTTTGATGGATTAAATATAAAGCACTTACAAATACTGCATTAGCCCTGAAAAGTAAAAACAATTTTTAATGGTATAAGTCTACAAGTAACATCTCTTCGAATTGAGTAAAAAATATAGCAAAAGTTACCAATAACAGTATTAATAAAATGATCTTTTAAAATAATTGAAGAATTCGGTCAAGGAAAAAGGCTCCCATTGCAACTTTTGAGTAGAGCAATCAAATAGCCTTCGATCCCCGGTTGGTCAAGATAGAAAAAGATATTTTTCAGNNCTGAAAAATATCTTTTTCTATCTTGGATGTTTATTTATATACATACCTATATCTTTGTTGTAAAATATAGAATTGAATTAGTATTCTATATCACAAGTCTCAATCTTACTTTGGGGCTAACTTAACCTCTATATATCAATTTTAAAAAAGTGAATTATTACCAAATATAATACTTACTGTCCTTCCTTAAAGTATTCTTTCAAGGTATTGGAGAATCTTTTGGAATACTTGACAAATTCTCTTTTCCTTTGTTCAAGAACCTGCTTTCCTGGTCCTGGAGTGTATGTAGAAACCTCGTTCACAGCATCCAATAATTTTTTTATTGCTGATGCAATTTCTCTGTACATAGAATTTTACTAAATTCATTATTATGAACAGGTTAGTTATATAAGGTTGGATATTAGACAAAGCAAATATGTAAAAAAAATGTGGTTTACTTTTTTCATTGAAATGTGTACACCTATCTATTGATTCATTTAAATGTATATTAAATGAAAAATAAAGGTCGATTTTAATCGATATTACAAAGGTAAATCCACTCATTTCAATTAGTATTATCACTGATTAATAAAGTAGCAAATATAAAAGTATTTAAAAAATACTGTGGCTACTGTGAGTAAAAATTTTGAGTGAATATACCATGCTGGACTTTTCAGCCTTTTTAAAATTATACATTTCCACAGTATAAAATATTTAATATGAGTATATGAATATTTAATTCGTACATTATGCATATATGTAAATAAGTGATCTAAATTATAGAACTGCATCTAAACCTATTGCATGGTTACAAACAGAAAAACTTAGGAATAGACCGAGAGGAGGGCTTTGTTTTAAATTATGTGGTGAAATTTAACCATGACTGAAATACCCATAGATCAATGTTCAGCTCAAATTACTGAACATAGAACACTGAAAATAAGTCTTGTATAACATTATTTTTAGCTTTATTTGCCAATAGTTGCTATATTTTTTAATATTAGGTTTTGCTTGATTTAGTTGGAAGTTGATAACATGTCTTTCAGTGACACAAAAGCCTCTTCCAGCTTTCTCATTTTTCTCTTATTATTGTATACATACATATGTACATTGCAAGCTTTTATTTCGCTTGCAATGTATGTATGTATGTCTTTTCAGGTTGAATCTTGAAACTCATTTATCTTCAACCGATTGAGCTGAAATTTAGTATACATATTTAGTTTGGATGACAATGCATAATTAGCTAGGTGACGTCATTCTAAATCCAACATGGTGGAACATCCACTATGGCGGCCTAGTTATTTTTTTAAGGCACTTCTACAATATGTGTCTCAAAAGAAAGGGCTTGCTGTTAATAATATAAAAATCAAAGTGAAGTCATTGTAACAGCTAGCTTTTTTTTAAGTTTTTACTAAATTTATTTTAGTTTGAATTTGAAACCATAAGGTTTCCTTTGCCTTCCTCTTTTTAAGACTCCACAGCCAAATGACAAAAATCTGTCCATCTTTTTGTATGTCAGGCATGTTCAGACTATGTATACTATAAGATTTAAATTTGGAAGGTATTCAATGGTCAATTAATCAATTACTAATTAATTCAAGCCACTAGTTGAAAGTCACCATTTTGTTATGAAGCATAGCAGTTTAATTGCATGGCTAATTAAACCAGCTAGCTGTGACATATACATGGAATGTATAGAATGTACATTTATACATAGAATTTATGAATGTACATAGAAAGTATATGTCACAGCTGTAATTAATAAATTACATGTCTTACTTAATTGTTTCCAGGAATGTCTTTCTATCAGTAATTTCATCAGGAATACGGCTCAATATTTTTTTCAAAGCTGTTGATTTCTTATTCAATTCTTGAAAAGCTTCTTCACTTCTGTTTAGTCTTAAATCAGCACCTGGAATACAATTTTGCAAGTTTTACGAAACTGTATTTTAAATAACAGCTTTTTTTCTGTGATTATAAGTCACAATGCAGCCATAATGTCACACCATTTGTTAAAGACAGTAAGCATTCAACAAGAAATTCAAGGTTTTGTAAAGTTTAAAAATGCTTTTAAAAGTATGATGAGCAACCAAAATTATTCATTAATATTAATAAATACTTACATTCTGCCTCTGTTAGAGTTCCTTGAAGGCGCAGAAGACTCTCGTTCATATTAACAGGTATGTCCGCTCGTCTCATAATACCAGCAACCAAATCATAGTTTAGGCCTGGCACAGCTGCCTCTGCCTTCGTGAGGGCTGCACGCAATGTTTGAGAAGCTCCTAAATCATATTTCTCCAACTGAAATAGTATGATAAGTGAGTGTTTTATTCTAAATACGATAAAACATAAATTATTGTAGTTATGTTCATACCTGTGTCAACACGGGTCGTATAAGAACTGGTAAAACTAAAGAAGTAACTGGCAGTTCATCACCCATTGTCATGATGCTAATTTTATATAATTTTTCACAAACCAAATCCTAAGTTGTCGTAACTTCTACGTTAGAATTTTTTGCCTAATAATATAAACTGACTAGGAAATAATCACACTATTGCGATAAGAATTATTTTTTATTAATTGCCACTATCTATCTATAATAAATACACTCACTTTAATTAATTGCAAGCAAAGCAATGGAATCATGCAATCACTTTTTTTGACATAATCTACGTAAATCTAAAATGTCAGGACATTCACATGACGCTTGTGACACTTGTGACTTGTGACGCTTGTTGACAATGACAGCAATTAAATCATCCGTCTTTTGTAACCGACTTTTTTAACATCACTTTATTTATATACTTGTTTCTCGGACCAAGTATTTTCACCTACCTAAAGTTAACTTTTACACAGATCGGTTAAACAGACAGATCATCAAAATCAACAGTCGTTTGATTTTTGAGCATACTACCTGAGGCGCGGGTAGAAGGGGCGTGTATCTAGCACGTGGTTTGTTTGATAGATAGATTTGGCGTTCCGCCGTATGTAATGGCAGTTTTTGTCATGTGTTAAATTATTGGCATTCCTGCGAACTTCTTTCCTTTCTTTTGACTTTTAATTTTTTGCTTTTTTGCATCACTGCTGTGCTGAACAGGGGGGTGACTCTCCCTTAGAACTAGCTGATTGAAAGAAACTAGTGTCATCTCTATTTCTTAACATTTTCTATTAGGTCATTTATTCTCACTAGATGTCACGCTACGAGTATTTACTGGTTACTAATTTGATAAAAAATATATAAGATGAAATAGAAAATAATATTTGAAGTGAATAAGAACTAGAATAATTATTATGCTTAAATACATATAATTCATAATTTACTTTGTTCCTTTTTTTAATCTGGCAAGCGGCCATGCAATACAAATAATCACCACTTAGCAACACATTCCACAACACAAATTATCATAAAAAATTGCCGTTCTCTTTGAATTTGTTTTTATTTTGTTGATTTTGTATTCTGTGTCGCAAAGATTAAAGTAACAATATAGTGATGTGTGTTGCTTGTTTTCCTTCAATTGTGATTTTACACCTAACCTCGAGTTGATCGTGCTATTTCTCAGTTAGCTGTGTTGATTGTCAAAAATCCCATTTTGTATTTACATTTTGAAATATTTTCGTTTTCGTTTTTGTCTTATAGCTTTGTNNTTTAAATTATGCTAGAGTCAAATAATGTTTTATTTTCATAACCATTCACCATCAGTTTCTTTTTCTTCAAAATACCAAATACAAAGAAGAAAGTAATAATTATATAGATCATTTAACCCCCCATTTACATTCGCGTACGAGTCGCGAAACGAGGCACTGTTCACACTCGCACCTCGCGCCTCGGCTCGCAACTCGCAGCGCTCGCGGCCGGAGCGATTTTTTGATCACGAGTCAAAAGACCTCGAGGTTGTGGCTTGCAAATATGGATTGGTCTTTGTCATAAACATTTCGGTTCTTAGAATTATTCCAAAAAGAATCAATAAATTTGGAATCTCAGGCATAAATATCACAAAAACAATCGGAAAGTGAACGCTGATAATGATATTTTTATTTTATAGGCTGGCAACGCTTCTGTGACCCGGCGAGTGTTGCAGTTATTTATGGGCGGCGGTGATCACTTAACATCACGTGACCGACTTCCTCGTTTACCTCCCTCTTAAATAAAAAAAATAAGTCATAATCCATCACTGTGCGAAATTTTATCCACATCCGTTCGATAGTTTTTGTGCAATGCGCGTACAAACATACAGACAAACAAAAATTCTAAAAACCGGGTAAGTGCGAGGTGAGCTCGCTCGGAAAGGGTTCCGTAGAATGTCAATGCCAAATAAACCATAGACTTCTCATTGATTTTCCAGCAATATATAACAAAAAATTATATTGTGTATTTTTTTCAAAATTCTAGCCTCAATAGTTTCGGAGATCAGGTGGGGAATGGTCAATTTTCGTGTTCGTTTTTGAATAACTTTAATACTAGCTATTGTAAAATTATGAAAAAATATTTAATATCCCTGTAATAAGCCCTTTCATTTGATATATAACACAATACAGTTTGCCAAACTTTATTTTTTGTTTCGGACCCCCAAAGGTCACTCCCTAGTTCAAAATTCCGTCGTTTACGTTTTACACCCTTCTTTGGGTCACAGAAAAGCATATTGCTATCAAATAACAACTCATTTGGCTCATTAGTTTCGGACAGACAGACAGTCTGTGACAGACGGACGAACAGACAAGATGCACGAGGAATCCTATAAGGGTTCCATTTTTCATTTTTTGTACGGAAGCCCTATGTCTATAGGCCCTGTAAAGAGCCTCTATCGATATAATATATCGTTCTTAAATATCTCAATTTCATATCAATTATATAATATGTATAGATTAGTTGCATAGCAGTAGAAACTCAGTAACCAAAGACTTGTTGCCGCTAACATTTTGACGTCCTCCATTCTGGTTAGCTCGAACACAACTGAACACATCATGAGAACGTGAACAGACAGCTCATTTACCGACGATCACACGAGGCGCGAGACGAGGTACGAGGCGAGAGTCTGATCATGTATAATGGTACAAGAAGGTATTATTATATAGTCTTTCTAAATAATTTTTACTTTACTTTTTGTGTTATGTACATATGCCAGCGATCCCGGTGGGTGCCTAAGTATGTATACATATAGATAGGTAATTAGTATAGAATTAGTTCTTTTCCATAAATACAGATGGCGCCAAGTCGGCATCTTTGTGACAATATCTCGCGAGTGGCCTCTCTAGTTCTAAGTGATTCTATACTCTTTGGTTCTAGTTTGCTCTTTGGCTTTGGTTTTGTGAGTGTTGTTTTGCATTGCAGTGGTAAACTTTTTGTAAAAAAAGTGATTTTATTTCAATTTTAAGGCAAAATTTTATTGAAGCTACAAAATATTAAAAACATTATATACGCCCCAAGCTAAGCAAAAACTAAATACAACTTAGTAAAGGAGAAGTTCAATAATATGGCCAAGAACACATTTAATTCTGCTTTCCGTAAAATTGATATTGACCAGTACAATGAGGACAATTTTAAAGACGAGGAAGCCGAACAGGCCATTCCTACTGGTCCTGATGAAAATGAAGTGTCAACATTGTTAAACCAATATCCTTTTTCATTTTTAATCTTGACAAAATGTGTATCTTTAAGTTTTATCAATTTCAATTCATGAGTCATGATAGTATTCACCTATACACAGAAAATGAACTAATGAAATAAATGGGTTCAATCAAATACTGGCACACAATTATTAGAAAATCTTGGGTTCTTTTTATTCAACTAATTTAATGTTCCAACTAGTTTTTCGTAATTATTCTTGTGAGCTAACTAGTTTGTCTAACAGGAATTATTTAACATGTGTGGTCTATCTATTGCTCTTTCTTCTTATTTTTTAAAATATTTTATAAAATAATAATTGGACTTAAACAGATTAACAATGACTTTGAAAAGTAAATTAAATTAATAACATCCTAATAAAATTATAAATGCGAAAGTTAGTGAGGATATAAGTATGGATGGGTGGATGTTTGTTTGTAACTCTTTTACGAAAAATCTACTGGACGGATTTGGATGAAACTTTAATATAGGTCATCAGAATAACATAAAGGCTACAATTTGTAATGATTTTATGTATGAATGGATGGATGTATGTTTGTAAGTCTTTAATGAAAAATCTACTGGACAGATTTTGATGAAACTTTTCAGTAATATAGGTTATACATCAGAATAACTTAAGGCTCCGATTTGTAATGATTGTATGTAATTTTGGCCATAATATAAACATACATGACAAGTAAGTTTCATTATGTTAAGTTTGGGCTAATCATCATATGTACACATGATGAATGTGGATTATTATGATATGAAATAGAGGTAGAGATAAATATTTTTAGGGTATTGATAACAGCAACAAGTAGGCAAATGAAATATTCACAGAATATGTATTTATAGGGTAATTACCTTAAAAATGAATTGTTATAATGAAAAACAAAATAAATGGGCTCCCATACAACAAATGTAATTTTTTTTTATATTTTATTCAAATGGACCAGAATCCAGCACTTTTGAATTGTCAAATTGTTAATTTTAATTTTGTTTTCACAATGATAGACATCATATTTTAGTAAAATAATTTTACATAAAATTAATTTTACCACCACTTCCAAAGCAAACTCCATTGCAGCATTTTCTTTAAATGTCAATTTACAATATATTAACATGTCTTATTTTGCAATATTTTTCTCAAATAGGTAGAAACTTGAAATGATTAATGTGTCTTGTGTTGAATTGTTATTAATGTTTCTTAACAGTGACACATTCTCTTAGACCCATAGACAGAAGTCATTGGTCTAAGATAATGTGTCAATGGCATCTTCCATGGTCAACAAGATTTCAAAAAATATTATATGGCTTGAGAACAACTCCCAATGCAGCCACTGGTAAAACACCTGCCGAACTGTTGAACAACAGACACTTGAGAAAAAACTTTGACAGGCTTCACTCCCTTTCCACACAATGTAAGGAGTCTAAAGATGTCGAGGGAAACAAACAAAGAAGTTAAGACAATATGAAGTTGGGGAGTCAGTATAGGAATTATAGAGGTGGACCCAGGTGGCTAAAAGGTACTGTAGTTAAGAAAATTGGGGTGTTAAGATAGACAGAGGAAATGATTTCACGATTTGCTATGATTTCACGTTCGCTGTATCCTTCCTTATGAAAAGTACACAAGCACTCCACTATTCAAGCATGATTTGCTTGCGATTTGCCATTTTTAACCCCCGACGCAAAACGAGGGGTGTTATAAGTTTGACATGTGTATGTGTGTGTGTTTGTGTCATTCTGTCAGTGGCATCATAGCATCCAAACGGATAAACCGATTTATATACCTAATTGTTTTTGTTAGAAAAACATTGTTGAACAAACACTTCATCGAGAGTGTTCTTAGCTATGTTTTAACCCCCAACACAAAAAAGAAGTTTGACGTGTATTTTGTTCTGTTGAGTTGGGGGTATTTTAAATTTTTGATTTAATTATTTGTCAGAAGAAATCTGCTATGCTCTAATAATGCTCTAATGCGAATAAAAAGGACCCATAAAATATTAAAAACAACAAATACTACCTGCTAATAGCAACACTTCAAACTAAAATAAAAAGCAACTGAAGTGTAAATAGTTCAGATCGAATGGTAACTAAACATTAACCGTTACACCACGGAGGTCGTCAACATTTTTATCGATAGTCGAAAGTTTGGCTTCACAAGAACACCAAAACATACACTAAGTATAATTATTACCTCAGATAGACCAAAAATCTCCTTCTAAACAAAAGGGTATACTGATTTTGTTAGGTGTTTAGGATAACAATATTTGAAAACGAAACTGTTTCAACATTTTTACTTTTGTTATTACTGATAATATTTTATATTAGATTTTTGTTGTAGTTGAGAAATGATTTCCTTTACTCCCCTATACAGGTAGATATATTGAAGCTCTTCAAATTGTTTTGAGCAATGCACCATTAGGGTCTGCAAACCAACAAGTGAAAGTAAGCTGAAGTCTATGTAAAGTCTTAGTTTTGATTTCATTGTTATGAGTATGAATTATGAAATAATGTATGGCATAAATGATTACGCCTAAGGTGTATAGTAATAATTGTTTAGTCATATGAATGACTAAATAATTAAGTATTACTTAAATAATTGCATGAATAAATATTTTTAGGCCAACAGGGCCAAAGCTTTAGTCATCAAAATTTGAAAACATCTAGATTTATTTATTTGATTACATATTATGTAATCAAACTCATCCAATATTTTTTTCAAGCTCAACTTCCCCCTTGTTGAGATCAAAAT
Source organism: Cactoblastis cactorum (assembly GCA_020352625.1). Lineage (NCBI taxonomy): Eukaryota > Metazoa > Arthropoda > Insecta > Lepidoptera > Pyralidae > Cactoblastis > Cactoblastis cactorum. The sequence goes on along the minus strand of JADGIL010019972.1, from coordinate 956 downwards.
AATCCATCTATGTTGTTATTTTCAGGACAATGCTTTAGCTCTCACTCTTAAAGTGCTGCTTGCTATCAAATCAGGTCAGATTGAAGAGGCGGTGAGCAGTCTATCACTGGACGATGTTGATGTACTAATGAAGTATATCTACAGAGGATTCGAGTGTCCCTCGGAAGGCTCCAGCGGTCACTTGTTGCTCTGGCATGAGAAAGCTTTTAATGTGGGAGGCTCTGGTTCCATTGTAAGAGTTCTATCAGATAGGATGAGAGTTTAAATTATAAATAATTATAATAAACAGACGACTATTTAATAAAATGTTTGTTTTAATTTATATATATTTTATAATAAATTTGATCCCTGTTGATTTTGTATTGCTAAAGTCGAGATAACTGAACTCATTTTGGCTAATTTTGATAAATCCTAAAATTACCACTGGTGCGAAACCGCAGGTACAAAAAGAATGATGATGAAAAATAAAAATTCTACTTCCACATGGTCAATTTCTTTATCATCTGTATTTTATTTCAATTTTAATAAACCAGCTTCATAGAACATTATTTACAAAATTTATCATACCGTTATAAACATAAAAAATATCTGCGATTTTAAAATCCGGCTTTGTCATTTAAAATATTTGTCTTAAAGTTGTTTATTGTTTAGTTAGTAAAAATTAAAATAGTTCCTGCTAAGATGGCCGTAGCAAACGCCGCTAGATTTAAAAACTCCATTACGTAAGATGTCTGTTTTTAGGTCCTTGTATAGTAAGTATGTATTAAGTCATAGTATAGCGTGTATATATTATATATTCATCTCAGCTTTTGTGCCAAATGATAAACTTTATCATGGCTCAGTATTTGCAGAGAAACCAAATCTATACAGATACATAATAAAACTGTAACCGAGCTATGTCTTTTCCGAACATGGGAAATATTAATAAAAAAGTGTAGGGATCTCGCGCTTTTTTG
>JADGIL010019967.1:0-25210 GCA_020352625.1 Cactoblastis cactorum | reverse complement strand
TTCGGATCATGAAAATTCTTTTACAATCAAAAAGCTATATTATTCAGGAGTGATATAGGCTATATTGTAATGCGCAAAGAAGTGGTCGTCTAGTTTATTTACATAGTTGTTGATCTTATTGTCTGTTTCCACTTCGTAGAAGGTTCTATGTAGCGTTGCTACACCTGAGCAGTAAGCAGAATTGCTACGGCGTAAAATGAAAAACAAGAATACAATGTTTGTCCCCCTATTTTTTTTTTTATGGCAGAGGGAGGCAAACGAGCAGGCGGGTCACGTGATGTTAAGCAATCAGCGCCGCTCATAGACACCCGCAACCCCAGGGGGGTCACAGGAGCGTTGCCGGCCTATATTGAAACTTGGGTTTATTTAAAGTAGGGGAGCCTAAAAGGGTATTTTGGGATTCACTCCAACGAGTCAGATTACTAGAAGATTGTATTCTTGCACAGTATCTGCCCCGAATATGAGCGTTTCATATAAGAAAGTTTGAGTTGGACGATCAGAATAGAAAAAAATATCGATCCTTAGAAATATTTTAGCGCGACCGATTGATTGGGTAAGTGTGTGTTATTACATGCTAAAATGTGTACATACGTACGTTACAATAATTTGACGAATTCAGCATGATCAAGCAACAAAATAGGTCGAATTAGAGGTAATTCACAAAGCATAGGACCTAAGATTTGTAACGGCATACAGGGTACTTTTTTAAACCATAGCATTTTCCACATTTATTAAAATATCATCATCATATTATTCCTTTTTCTTTCATCTAATCCAAAAATTCAAAAGTACCATCAAAGAATGAAAGAAACCACAATTAGCATCTTGGGCTACGCTACTACGAGTATTAAGATAGGATAGGATTTGTAGTGGTATGAGCCTGCTGCATGCTTTTTTAGCCTGCAACAAGAATGGGCCGGCTCGTCCGGCAATACCACACTCCCACAGAAGACCGACGCCTGAATGGCGGCTATCTGTCGCCATGCTCCGTACGGATAGCCGGAGGTCCAAATTCTCCGGCCTCCCCATTTGAGGAGGCCTCCTCAAATGAGGCTTTTTAAAGGTTGGCAACGCTTCTGAAACCCCGCGGGTGTTGCAGGTGTCTATGGGCGGCGGTGATCACTTAACGTCACGTGACCCGCCTGCTCGTTTGCCTCCCTCTTACATAAAAAAGCGTATTTTGAGCATAAGTGTTTTTGGTTACGACGTTGATCATACTATTTTTCAACCCTATTTTTCTTCGTTAGGCGTGAATATTCAAAAATTCGTGATTTAAAAATAAATATTTATTTGTACGTTCTATATAGGGAAAATCACACACATTGAATTAAAATAAATTCGAGACTAATTTATGTTATGGGGTAAATATTAATAGAAAACATCCAAGACTCAGAGAAAATCAGAAAATATTACATGTCATATTGACTCGATGGGAGATTCAACGCGCGACTTTCTGAGTAACTAGAAATATGTTAGCCTTATGGTCGTCATGAAAGTAATAAGTACCAGACACAAGTTAGTTCTATACCCACGTCAATGTTTAAGTTCTCGTCCAATATCAAATTATCTTTTACAACTTTAAAATCAATACTAGTCATACGTACTCTATGTATTTTACTTTCAATACAATACCGTTTATTTCTCTACATATCAATTCTACTGAAATGATATAATGTACCATAGTTTGGGCACAATATGTCAGTTCTTATCACCTATGACGTCAATCAATGGCAATGGGCAGCAGGCATTTAACAAAAAATCGATAAATTATTCATAAAGTGTTTCATTTTACAGGCCAGAAACTTTTCTATTGTGCTTCTGTACTTAACTTGTATTTGGAGCTTTGCTGGCAAAGCTTTTGTGAGGTTTATATTATCGATTTGAAGCCTTCTACATTTCTTCTCGATTTTTCGATTAAGGTATCGTTTTAGCCACACCAAATGTACTCTTGTGAACAGCTATAGGTAATTATTTAGGATTTAGATGCCTCAAGGATTTTAATGAAAATAATTTACAATAGCAAATTATCAAATAGTTTGGAAATTGTTTAATAATCGTTACTGACTGAATAATTTTTAAGCTCAAATTGGTTGTATAACGTCAAACATATTTTTTCATTTAATTAGAAGGAAGTAGGATTAATATTAACTTTTCTTTTCTTTAATATATATTTCCTTTTTTAGAATATGAGCGGTTACGGCGTGACCGCCGGGGGGATGTCAGGTGGCGTAGACACGGACGCCCTCTCGCGGCGACTGCGCGAGGCGGAACGCGCGCGTGCCGACGCCGAGCGCGCACACGCCGATGCGCTAGCGCAACTCCGCAGTGCGCAGCGCTCGATGCTTGACGCGCACAGCGTCGAACAGCTGCAGTCGAGAGCACGGGAATTGGAGAAAAAGGTATTATTTACCTAGATATTACAACATGGAGTTCTTGAAAAGGTTTAAAATGATTATCCAGGATCTACAATGCGATTGTGACAACCCTAGTTGTGAACAGGCGTTCATAGGCTGCGGTGACCTACTCCTATCATGTACAATGCCTGTCTACCCGCTTTGTTGCATATTTAAAAACTTTATTTATGATGTATATACATATAATAAGACAATGTATCATTTATTTTATTGTATGTTTATATTATTATCATTTCACTTACAGTCGTACGTCCTTTTACCGATATAGTTTACGACGTTCTATCAGGAACATTAATATATTATTATATACATACATATATCAGGCGGCATTGGAGACAGTTCGCTGCGAGGAGTTACAGCTCGAGTTGTCATCGGCGCTGCGAGCGCGCGGTGCCCCGTCCAGTGGCAGCTGGACGGCGCCTGCGCAGCCCGCCTCCGAGATCGAGCGCATCATGGCCAAGATAGAGCAGGACAACCGCATCCTGGCTGAACTGGAGCATACCAGATCCACTACACATGGTACATATATAAAAATACGTACGTGTGAAGAAAAATACGATAAATAATAAATGAAAGATATGTCACGTAGTCCTTTTTTTTAATTATTATTTTTATACAGGTATGCAGTCTAGTGGATCGAACCAGGCGTTGGGCGAGTTTCACTCCCCCACTCCCTCGCCACTGCCGCACTCTTACACGAGCACGGCAGGCCACGTTGCCATCTGCCAGAGCAATACCATGCCGATGCTCTCGTCGCTCCATGCCACCAACCAGTTTTCCGCTCCTAACTCCAACTCCGTCGGATATTCTATAAGCGCGCACAACCCTACCTCTTTCTCCAATCCTATACCCGCTTACTCCACTAACACCTATTTGTCCAACACTCATCAAGTCACATTCACAAATCCAGTTACTGCTCCCATGGTCAATAATATTGGCCAAATTTCTAGCACCTTGGCAGGATTGCAAAGCAATCTACAAAACATTACTGGAAATATGTCAGCTATGAGCTTAGGTAGCGCACTGACTGGCCCGACGCTGACGGGCACAATGGCAGGAAGCGGCCTCACTAGCTGTCTGAATAATGTACAAACTAGTTTGTCTGGAGGACTGACGAGTACGCTAGGTGGTATTCAATCATCGTTAACCGGAGCACTATCAAATCCACTCGGAAATCTCACTAGTGGAACTCAACTTAGTGCATTAAACACGAGCTTGACTGGGACTAATGTATATGGCACAACTGGTACTTACACAAATCCACTCCTATCGAGTGGATTAGGAAATAATACAATGAACATTAAACTAAAACCTTTAGACGAAATTGACCTTGGATTGGGAAGATTTGGTGCTACCAATACAGGAAGAGTAGCAACGCCTGTGACGCCTCATCAAGCAGGTTGGAGTTTAGGATTAGATAATCAATACGGACCTGAAAGATTAGGAGGCATGGATGCCGGATTTAGCCACGACCGAAACCAAAGAGCTTTATCAAGAATCATGCCTAATTCTGGATTAGATATGGATGGTAAATACGACTTTAAATATCTTTATATACTCTTGTTGAGAGCCTCCGAAATCATGTAATGTAATTGTATGTATTACTTGCAGTTCGAAATTCACATTATATGAACGGTGGCGCTCCGACTGAAGGTCAAGTTGACATGCTAGATATCCCAGGAAAAGGCCGCTGTTGTGTTTACATAGCTCGATTTTCCTATGATCCACCGGAGTAAGTTTCATTTCCTATTATTGATCGTAAACATGCAGATGAATTAAGAACATTTCTCTTATTTATAATTTATATTTCAGAATTGAAAGTGCTGAAGGAGAGTTATCCATATGTACTGGAGACTATTTGTTGGTTTGGGGTCCACCAGACCCTAATGCTTCTATGCTTGATGCAGAGCTGTTAGATGGTCGTAGAGGTTTGGTGCCGGCTAATTTTGTACAACGATTAGTCGGTGATGACTTATTGGAATTTCATCAGGTATGGACGATATATTAATATTAAAATTTGATTAGCTCAGTTTAAGGCTATGTAAGTGTCAAAAAACGCTTTCGCGGCAATGATGAACAGCTTTAGGATTTTCATTACTGACATGTTTGTGTGATTTTTATGTGAAGTCCAAATAAGACAAAACTTTTTGTAATATAATTATTATTTAATTACCTTAACCAATATAATAAAATAAAATCGTAAATATAAATTAAAAAATACATAAATAAAAAAAAACATACTTATTTTAAAATATAGAACTAAACTTAACAAAATGAAATACGACTTAAATATACATAAAAAAATTATTCTGTTTGAAATTTTACGAAATGTTGGTATTTCAGGCGGTAGTAGCGACACTTCGAGATGTGGATGAGTCTGCGACGACTGCGGTCAGTGACCTCTCTCTAAGTCGCGACGTGGCACGTCTTAGCGAAGTGGCCGATATCAGTGAAGGGCCTGAAGATGATGACAACGGTAAGCCATCTCCATTTGATGTATCTCCTAGGGCACGATTTATTATTACTAATTCAAAATATTTAAAGTACATAGAAATTACGTTCTTAGAAATTACGTTTCATATCACTTATTTTAGAGTTTATTTAACTAAGTCTTATATACAATTTATTAGAAACCACAAAATTGTATAGTTTTAGCTGAATTAGATTAGATACTAGATATATGAAGTTCTTAATGCCTAACAAAGAAAATATTTACTTCAGATTTGAATTATTCACGAGTCCTGATATCATGATAATTTAAAATTTTCGCATGCAATCCCAATCGCATCAAATTTTAGATGATTTTTTACGATGACTTATCAATCGAATAAATCACGGCAATTTATCCGCCGGTGACAATAGCGTTGTTTCGCATTGACCATGAGTTCAGTAGAAATAGATCTATAGATGATCCTTCGTTACCTTCCCTATGTCCCATCCCATTTCCACTCGACTTCGCTGCACGCTTCTTCGCATATCACTCGCACTTCGCCTGCCTGGCTGCACTCCTACGCGATCTGCCCTCGGACCTGAACAGCCGAGCTGTTTTTCTCGTCGCTAGTACCTGCGCCGCGGCAGCTAACGTTGGAGAGGCAGCTGAACAAGTCGGTGCTGATCGGCTGGACGGCGCCCGAGGGGGTTCAGCAGGCCAATATCGAGAGCTACCACGTGTACGTCGACGGCGTTCTCAAAACCACGGTCAAGGCATCAGAGCGCACCCGTGCTCTTGTAGAAGGAGTAGATTCTAACAGGGTAAGCCGATTAGTCATACCCAATGGTCATTAGTTTTAATTTAATTGTGTCATTTTTAGTTTTCATTTCATCTACAGAGAGCACATATAAGCATTTAGCTCATTATCACTATTTGCTATTAGTCATTACAACTCTTATTCGTTCTCATTGTATACTAAATTTTCAGAGTTTGTTAAAAAGACAGATTGTGAATAATAACTGCTTATATTTCTCTGAAGCCTCATCGCATCAGTGTCCGCTCAGTGACAGTCACAAGGCGAACGTCCCGTGATGCTGCGTGCACTATGGTCATTGGGCGGGACACTGCGAATATGGGGCCGACATGTGTGAGGGCCAGTGGAGTGACATGTTCTCAGGCCATAATATCTTGGTTGCCTGCTAACTCGAATCACCAACACGTCGTTTGCGTAAACAATGTCGAAGTAAGTAAAAAAAAAAATACATATTCAAGTCAAATGCATTATAAAAAAATATAAACATTAATTACTTATGTACGTATGGTTATATTTTCTTGCAGGTCCGAACTGTCAAACCTGGAGTATATCGACATACTATAACAGGTTTATCACCAAGCACTCAGTATCGAGTGACGGTAAGAGCAAAGCACTTAAGAGCTGGACCACCGTCTGGAATACCTATTGAAGAGGCTCCGGGAGCATACACAGACTTCAGGACACTGCCCAAGGGCTTACCAGATCCACCAAATGAAATAATGGTATGTAAAAAATATGCCGAATATCTGAAATTAGCATGACGTGATAGCATGCTTTGTTACCCTGAATTTTTACAATCTACTCTTACACTCACACTCCTGCTCGCTGTAACTAACTTTGACAGATATATAACAATAACAACAGGAATAATAATAACCCATGTTGAAAATGTATAATTTTACCGGATTCAAAGCACACGCACTAAAAGAAAGCTTTCGATCGCTCCACTCTAGTGTGTGCTGATAGGATACTAGGTACAATTCTGATCACTAAAAACTACACTCTCTTTCCTATCAAATAATATCACAACCTCGAAGCACACAGCACAACAATCTTGAGGAAGTCGCGTCAATCGCAACCATAAATCCAGCTCGAGGAAAAATTGTATTGACCGATCCCAATGCTCACCTGTTAGCTTAGCAAACCCCATCATTGTGATGTCAGTTCCTTCCTCATTGTGGCTTCTAGTATATCGATATGGTCACAAACATTAAAATATTGTCAAAACCCAATTGGCTAGCGTACATGTTATTGGCTGGATTGTTGGTGGTGATTGGTGCGGTGTCGCAGGTGGAAGCGGGGCCTCAGGACGGCACACTCCTGGTCACATGGCAGCCTGTCGCCCGTCCCCCGGCTTCAGGCCCGGTCACCGGGTACGCGGTATATGCCGACGGAAAGAAGGTCACGGACGTGGACTCGCCTACCGGTGACCACGCTCTCATCGACATTGGCAAACTAATCGGCCTCAATCCCAAATGTGTCACAGTAAGTATGGAACTACTGGAGCTTTATTCGGCTGTAAACGCTACGTTTTGGCAATATTTTCCTCTTATTACAAACAAACTCAAATCAAACTCTTCAATAATATTTTCAATGCTTCCATTGATATTGTCATTGCTAATGACATTATCAAGGTAAATAATTATCAAGATATTTTAGAGAAGTGATTTTCATAAATTAGTTCGTTAGATCCACTGAAACGAAAATATTTGGAGACCGCTTTTAAGCGAAATTTTATTTCAACTTTCAGGTGCGTACAAAATCTCGTGATAGTCAATCTAGTGATAGTGCACCTACGCCTATCCCACCAGCGGTACTACGCGGGGTAGCATCAAGGATGCCTCGAGGTCCTCATCCACCCAACCAACAAGTTCCACCTGGCTACAGAGTCGCCCAGCGTCCTCAGCCATACCAACACCAGCAACAAGTTATAGAACATGACGAGAATTTGTCGGACAAAGAGATTTTTCCCACCGGCAACCGTCACGATCAACACGCTGCTCAGGTAATAACCCCCATATCGATATTGTTAATTGTTTATCTGTTTAAAGTGATTGATTTTGATTCTTTCGTTTTGTATCTGTTTAGAATCAATTTCAATCATTGTCATTGTTGCTTTACATAAAAATATATTATACAATTGCAACATTCACTTCTTTTACATTAACTGTTAAAAGAAGTGGATGTTACAATTTCAATGAATATAATATTTAAAATTAAAAGAGTAAAAAAGAAATGTTGATCGGCACAGCACCTTGTCTACATTTGGTTTGCAAATCAATGTTGTATATTTCGTGTTAACTTCGACTTTCATTTCGCCAGTGTATTCTTTATTATTTATAACGTTGATTAAGTGTTTTATATCAGCTTCATCTTTTATTTTTTTATCTGATGATTCTTCGTCTGTGTCCTCTTAGCTATCATTATAATGGTCAGTGTCAAACGCTCTCTTCTTGCGTGATAAGCGATCTATAAATAAATAGATCTATTGCCTAAATTAGTTAAAAACTATTAAATATGTGATTATTATAATTGTGATTGCCTTAATAGATTGCTTATCAGGTAATATCGGTGTTGCAAACTGCACTCTTTATACTATCTCCTGTGGTTCTGTCGCTGGCATCTTTTTCAATGTCCAGTAGTTCTCTGCCAATCGGTAACACGACTCGACCACTCGCGCCATCGACTCTAGCTATGCACTCGGCTCGAACGTTCAAAATTAAATGCATACTGCTTGCGACTAGATCAGTAGTCATAGTGCTATTGGCCGATACCCGAACAACGCACGACACCTTACAAATAATACTTAGAACAAATAAAGAGCTTGTATTTTGTGACACAGAATATAACGGCCATTGAGCTCATGTTATGATCATTCCACTAGAAACTAACCTTACCTCGCTCTCTCACATAACTTTATACACCTTTCCATAGCCTACGAGTGGATTCGGCACAGGTCTCCTAAAGAGCATATTCGACAAAATAACCCCTTCGGTAAGGAATTTTAACACGTCTTTCAAATATATTATTATATATATTTATTTAAGGAGTTTTACTTACACGTTTTGTTTAGCGTTTTATGAATTAATTCTGTTTTGGGAGTATTTATTGATTTTTGTTATTAGTTATGTAATGATTTTTCTATTTATTTATTTATTTATAAATGTTACTTCCACAGTGTGCCAGTATAATAGTATCATAATATAAATACTAATGTAGTCTTATAATCAGCATATTAAAATAATATTATACACTATGAATAAGCTTTATACATACTATTTTAAAAGTAGAAAAAAATTGTAGAGAACAAGTATTTTAGCTAATTTATGCCTTCTATATATTATCTAATAAAAAATTTGATATATGTCCAAATTATAGAACTTGTAAAAAATACATAGGTATCAACATAGCTTATTTATGAAAATAGCAACAACAGCATCAAAAATAGTAGTCGTTTAAAAATTCACCGCGATTTAATAAAATTTTATTCTAGAATAGGATTTAGATACAAATGAACATTGAGCATATTTACTAATATAGTCTAGGTACCATTCATATCATACATTATCTACTCGTCTCATCTACATTTCATTGACGAACACATAACTCATAATCTGACTGTACATGATATGAAAAATAACAAGTCGCAATGCATAAATAATATCACTATAAAATAGCCGAATGCTTCCAAGGCAGCCATCTTTCAATTTCCACTTCAGCTTCTGCGGCTTCACTGCTCTATTCGTCTATCTACCTGCAATCTGTCAATGCAGTTATTGTACTAATTCATATATTAAGCATACACCCCTTAAACTTAATGCTTAAATTCGTCCGCTTCTTACGTATTAACGAAAGTCCAAGTATGCCACGTTAAAAGAAATCAGATTTCACGTCACCAATCAGCAACATTTTGTCATCCGCATCGACCATAACTATGTCAGCACGTCCATAATTTCACTTTGTTTGTCTTATTTAAAACGAACAATGCTAAAATGTTGAATAACCGTGTGGTACCTAGCAATCGGGAATACCAGCCATCGAAATCACTAAAGAAGGAGCTGCGGAGCTGTGTAGCGAGGATGAGGAGGCGTCGCGCCGCCGCCCGCAGGTCTGCGATCACTCTATTCTCATCGATGTGCTCTACATGTGCTAGCACTATTCACTTTGCTCTCTTTCTCTTTCAACTTTGTGCGGACTCTCTCCCGACCACGAGTTTTCGTTTCTCGGTGTTCTGTGTTGTATTCTTCACTTACTGTATCGTCCTCGTTTTTCGATGCTACACACTCGACACAGATCCACGCGTCCCGAACACGTCCAGAGTTTAAAGACACGTCAGCACAGACAGATCACAAATTCCGTCCGGTTTGACAGTTAGGCAATCCTGAAGTTAGGTCCACAGAGCACTCGATACAATTCCATATCACTCGAGCATGTACAGCGCGTGTTTGTTTGACTGTTCCTGCATGTTGTCTTGGCTTCGACGCGTACACTCACTACTCCTGTCACACACCTTCCAACTCAGTTCCTCTTTATGTTAAGGAGTAAGGGTAAGATTTGTGTAGACATGTTGAATAAAACCGATTCAGAAGGGATAGTATTTTTATGAATATAATTTTTAATGATTCGAAGTACAACTTTGTTTATCATATGTATATGTACGCTGACAAGCATTTTTGGAACCGACAGTTATCTTATCTGCTATGAATGATATGGTTTCAAGTGTAAGCGCTGCACGCTAGCTTTCGTTGTGCATGGGGGTTGACTAGAGCTACGACGGAATGTCTTGTTTATATAACATTCAAGAAACAGGTAATATTATTTCGCTTTGACTGCAACGCCACAGAAGAAAACATGGCTATGGGCTTAAAATATTGCTATTGGCTTTTTTAATGGAAAATCTAACCTTATTAATGTGTTGGTTCGTACGGACGTCAGCAGCAACCGTCCCAACCAGCGCAAGCGTCGCAGCAGCCATCGGGACAGCCATACCAGAGTACACAAGCCTACCATGGCACGCAGCAACCCCCCTATCAGCCAGCCGGCCAGTTCCCAAGTAACCAGCAGACCCCGTACTCCGGCCAGCCGCAGGCGTACCAAAACCCGCCACCAAGAAACCATCATGAGAGAGGCCGCCCCCCCAATCCACACCAGGTTCATTTCATCCCTTACCTTTTGTCCTTAAAAATAAAGTTTATGTTATTGTTTTGTTAACTTTATGCTGTGACGCAAAATATTTTTCTTTACAACTTAACGAGTCTAACTTTATAATGAAGCTTGAATCATTTCAGTTTACATAAGATATGTTGTTTTAACAGTTTTTTGTTTGAATAGCAACAACAACAACAAGGACAGCAGTCCGGCATGCAATACGGGCCACGTGGAGGCCCCCAAGCTGGGCCACGAGGCCCACAACCGGCCCAGATGAGACATCATCAACTTCAAGGCCACCCGCAATCTAAGAGAAGTCGCCTTTTCATTGCGTTGTTCGACTATGATCCAGCCACCATGAGCCCTAACCCCGAAAGTTGTGACGAAGAGTTGCCCTTTAGTGAAGGAGATACTATCAAGGTATGTACAGTTAATTGTACTCTTTTGAATAGTTGATTTAGATATTATCATTTTTTCTGTATATTTATTATATGAACATTTTTTCTGTATATTTACTAATTAAACAGCTTATTAAAATTTGTTAATACACTTGATGTGATAGTTATCAAATATTGTAACACTGAATTCTATGTTTGCAGACGCATTAGAAAAAAAACAATCAAATGGAAAAGTAATACACACGGCAATGAGTATGTTAAATTCTACAAGTGATCAAAAATTATTAACAGGTATGGGGCGACAAAGACGCTGATGGCTTCTACTGGGGTGAGTGCCGTGGTCGGCGAGGATACGTGCCGCACAACATGGTGGCAGAGCTGTCTGAACAGGAAGCTGCCCAAGCCGCTGCCAAACCCAGGGACCGCTGGACAGACGCGTACGCCACCCAACCCGTCAGACGGATGGTCGCGCTGTACGATTATGACCCGCAAGAATTGAGCCCCAATGTTGATGCTGACGTAAGTGTACTGATTAATTTCTTAAATTAAACCTTTATCTGCTCATTTAATTGATCGTATCAATATTGAATGGATAGATTTTAACTTTAGTTACCTTCATTTTCAGTGCAGATATACTACAAACAAAGAGTAACAAAATAATCTTATCGTAGCAGTGAATCTATGTTGTGCCGAGGAATGAAGCACTACATTAGATTCATTTATTTGTTCCTGAACAGTGATCACTACGAGTATATTCTCTATCTTTTTAGTGCTATATCTCTATACATAAAAAAATTAAATGAGCTATTGTAGTTTTATAAAGTCTTGTATATGTTAACTAACCTCAGTATTTTCATATTGCAGGCGGAGTTGAGTTTCCAGACGGGTCAGATAATACATGTATACGGCGAGATGGACGACGACGGGTTCTACATGGCAGAGATCGATGGTGTCAGGGGGCTAGTGCCCAGCAACTTTCTCACTGATGCCAACGACCAGTACGCCATGCCAGGCCAAACTAGTCAAGGTTGGTACACTTCGTATATCAAGCTGAATATATTACGATAAAACATTAATACAGACAAAAAAAATACTTTTACTTGATAATTTTATAAGTCAGTCAGTGTTTGGCTGTGGATTCGATCTCCAAAGTAAATTTAATACAAATATTGATTCAAACGAGGTATACCGACTGTGTGAATTTTGTGAAGATTTCATAAGTAACGTAGGGCCCCAACAAATAACCTTGCATGCACTCATTCAACCCTAAATTATTTTGTTTTATTCTACTGACCCTTCTTTTCACCATCGCCTTTCTGCCTTTGCTGTCTAACCTTATTTTATTACCTGAGGTCTGTTAGCGGTTAGGCCGAGGGGGGTCAGTGGATGCTAGGAAATGTTGTGTGTCGTGCAGGCGGTGTGGGTGGGGTGCGGGGTGTGGGAGCCGCGGGCGGTGTGGGGCCTGGAGCAGTGGGAGGGGCAGGCGCGGGGCGCGGGCGAGGGGCAGCCAGTGCGCCGGGTCCCGGGGCGCGAGGCCCGCCACCTCCGCCAAGGGACAACGTTGCGCCCGCGCCCCGTAACCAGCAACGGAAGGCAGGTGCGTGCCCACCCGCCCTACTGTTGCCGCGGTCGGCTTTTCATATTCGCTGTCATAGATACTCTCCCTGTTAGACGTATAAACTGATTTTGAATCAATAATATTAATAAATTGTAAGGCGGAGTGATCGGGTTGACCGTTTCGGTGGATGATGTTAGAAACAGTGAGAATCGTGCTTTCGTTATGATTTAGGTAGTCATTTTTTAAAAGCACAATATTGAATGTCACATTCATGTAGTAGTCCTCATTTAGGGTCTATTGTAAATAATACATCAAATATACGATGAATCATTGTGCACTTTCCACTTTAAATAATAGTCGACATAAAATGTTCGATTATGAAACAAAAAGCAGACTGTATGTGCACCTTGTGTATTCTCACTGTGATATCATTAACCTTAGCCGGCAGCCCTCACTCCTAGTTTGGGTAAGTTCGGTGACTGCGCGGTCAGGGTCGCCGAGAGCTTTGAGTGTTTCATGTTTGCACCTTGGACTTGCTATGTGACTACTGAGAGAAGCTAGCTATTTCGCTCTGATACCCTCTATCATCTTTTCTGTACACGGTATAATGATTGCGACGGGACTCGTTTGACGAGTTCAAAATGGTTTAATTTTAAATCTTGAGTCTCAAACAATTACCAAATTTACTTGGAAAACTGTTGAAATAGCTAAAATTATATTAACTTTCTTGTAAACTCAATTAATCTTCTAGAGTTTGGTTTGTCTATCTCTAGATTTGGTCTGCGTAATCCATTTCTAGCACGTTTTTTATTATAAAATTTAATAGCAAATTATGTAATGAATTCGATTAAGGCAAAGAAAAGAAAGTACTATTTAAATGTTAATGCTGACGTCATTCCTAAAGTTACTTAACGGCAAGCCATCTGATGACAATGCGAGTCCGGTTGCAATCTACGGAGCACAAAGACTCTTGGTGTACACTTTGCTAAATAACACTATCTTGGATTACACAGTCACAAACATCGTTCTTACCGAATTTAAATAAATATCTAATATAAATGCGGCTAATTCAAGTGAAATACTAAAACGGATACATGTTACATAGAGAGCTAGTTTAAGGACCTCCCCCGAATAATTAGACCTTATATTATTTTTCATTACATTATCTATCCTACTCTCTGTCCTATGTTTATTTTTGTTCACGTATTCTCCCTTCATGATCTAATTTGAATACAAGTCCACGTCAGTGGGTAGGCTCATCAGTAAAATACACGCAACATACTTTTGCACAGTTCTCACGGTGCGCGTGAGGTGTGATCCAAGATTCAAGTGGTTGTCTGTGGTCACTATATATGTTGTGTGTATTGTCTGTTTGCTAGATGCCTGCCCTCTTCCCCCTTCTCAGTTAGACCACAACACATGCGCCAGTAATCCAGAACAGGTGAATTCTCAGGTAAAAATACCGTTTATAAATCGACCCACAAAAATACTATTTCAGATATACTGTGCAAAGATACTAGTCGTTTTTTGTTAAACTATCACTTCATATCTCTAGATTTTTTTCACTTTTTCCTTTTCTTCATTTATTTATCTATCTTGTGTTTCATTTCTACGCTCAGTGTGTTAGCCGTATCTGGCTAAGAACGTTGGTCCCGGGCTCACTCGGTCCATTAGATTATTTCGGTTATCATCGAGTCGATAGTTGTCCTCGTACACGTCATTAGCTGTCATGCCATATACCGGACCACATCATACAGAGACTAGAACAGAATAAACACTGGCGTATACTTCACTCACATCAGAATAATAAACCATAACCATTCACTATGATGTAAATACAAAACTCTAAGGCCTGTGAATGTGGTTCCGCTACTAAACGATTACTATACCGAGTATATGATTATGATAACTTCAATATTGATGAGTATTAAGGAAACTCGATAAGTAATCGAATAGTAACTTCTAAGAATGCTTTCTGTTGTAGACTATATAGATCAAAGCATGATGAATGTACCTATTAAAATGTCAAAGATTAGTAAACGTTCCTAGACATAATAACAATTGAATAAATTGATTACTTGTGAATAGAATCCATGTAAGCCATCGGTTTTACAGAGATCATAAACTACGATGACTAAAATATTTTTTTTCTCCCTCTCACCAGCTTAAAGAATGGCATGCATGTTTTATAAGGCACATTTTCTTAATATTTAACATTTTTATAAATAACCAATGAAACAGGTATAGCATGGAACCTGAATTTTGACTGAATCCTATGTAACTTTTATTCCTGAATTTTGAATTACTTGATAAATTTATTATTATGTTCTCGAAATTTTAATATCATGTTTAGAAGAGAAAATTAAGTTTTTGATTTGTGGTAATTTACGGATAGTTATTTGACATCAAGTAGAAATGGGGCATTGGTTAAGAATAATTTTCACAAAAATTTTAGTGTATTATTTAACGATAAAATAATATAAATTTAAGAAATCTATATAAACAATATGCAAATGTTTCATGTACCGGATATATTTTTATATAAAGATATTTTATATGTATACAAATTTATTTGTCATCATAGTATTATTTTTAAAAGTCATCAATCCATTTGTTATGCTTTTAATATTGGAACTATAGCGAATAAACATATGCTTGAATGAAAAATAATTGGATCTACAGGCGAGAGCGAGAGGCGTGGGGAGCGCGCAGGCGGCGAGCACGATCGCGCGCACGAGCGCTGGTAACGCGGGCACCCCCACCGTGCAGTCGCCGGGCACGGCCGCCGGCATGGGGGGCAACATGGGCGGAATGAACAACATGGGTGGTATGAGCAATATGGGCGGCATGGGAAACTTAGGAGGCACTGGATCAGCAGGAACTCCGATGGGCAGCGCCGGCAGCGGCGGAGCAATGGCGGGCACTGGCCAGGTCTCCGGAACTACAACCAGCGTATCCCCAGCACGCCGCGCTGGCCCTGCCGTCGTACCGGCCCCCACTGCACAGCCTTTACCTACCGCTCAGGTGCCGCCTACCTCTCAGCCCAACCTCATGCAGAAGTTCTCCGAAATGACCGCACCAGGTGGCGATATACTCAGCAAAGGCAAAGAGCTCATCTTCATGAAGTTCGGGCTCGGCGGCAAATAATGTCGGGGAGGGCTCATAGCCCCCAGCGCCATGGCCCTCAACACAAAGAGGTTCTGTGCGTGAGCCTGTCTCACTCTGTTAGAACCTCAGAAGAGTCGAGCTCGGAAGATTCAGGCTCCCTAAAGTCGTACGCCTTAATGAACGCCAACAGGATTGCAGGCGCGATGTGGACACGCATTGTGATGGGGCTGCGGCTGTCTGGAGCAAACAACTATCTAGGTGCGCTTGGATATTTTCTATTTTAATGATTCACGGCCGGCTACGGAATGAGAGTACTTATTTAATAAAAAATTTGTAAATAAAAATTCAATAAACGCACAGTCTAGTGAATATTCAAGTATTAGTGCTGTCTCGATAGAACCCACGGTTGAAGTTTAAACACCCAAAGTTAGTCGTGTACCTAACTGATGTTTTCTAATTCTCGGACTACCTATATTCCTTCTGTTAGATTAGAATATATTATGAGTGAATTGTTTATACATATTTGAATTATTTCGTATGTAGGTAAGAAAATGATATAACAGTTATTGTCTAGTTATTACACAATTCAAGTGGAATAGAGTTGTTGTGATTTTCTACTTTCTCGATCGCTAGCTATGAAATATATTTATATACATACTTGAATTATGCAAAAAAAGGTTTTTGTTATCTACAGTCTGAAAATTTAGATGACATTTGAAAATGACTTACTTGTGTTCATTTTAATGTTTTTTTTTCCTTCTAAGACACTGTGTCCCATTGTTACCGTCCTACTGACCAATAATAATCAATTATTGTTTTAATTCTTTTCTATTAACTGATAATTTGAAAATAAAATGTGTTCAAATACAATTAAAACATGATAATGTACACATGTCATCTATGTAATTAACCACATTAAAAATCCAAATCTTATTCAATAAAATTTCTAAATAAGTGTAAGTAATCCTTCAAATTTCCCACTTATAATATCAAAACAATATATGTTTGGTATCTCCATATGATAAACTGGATGAGTAATTGGTATATCACGGAGTTAGGTGCCTACTGGGATTTGTCAGTAACCGTATGTGAGGTCTACAGTTGAAATTAAAATATTTATTAATATTTTAAGATTTTTAAGTAAGCGCATTAAATTTATACGCCTGGTCCCTTAAATATTCTCGAAATAATAATATTCTGTGATAGTAGACGTGATACCATCTTTATCATTCTTGTAAAATTATAACTACTGCGTCATTTATCACTTAGAAATACTTGACATCTCAATTGATGGATTATTGACGATTAGTTGAATTTTTTCATATCTAATAAGACGCTTAAACAAAAACTTTATTTGTTAAAGGACATTAAGTTACTTTCTATCATTGGTAATAGAAATCGTGTGTTTTTACAACTTCTTATTGAAGAAATGTATAAGTTTTTTATTATAGACGATTTTTACTTACATTACATCTCTTCTCTGTAGTCTGTTTTTTACATAAAAAGCCAATTTCTAATATAAAATAAAACATTTATTTTTGTTTTACAAATAGGTTTGTGAACGGTATTATAAGGTACCTACACAGTCTATGATACTGATGTATGGAACGGACAAGACTGCTTGCATGAAGTTTTGTTACTTTAGAGAATTATATCACATCTTTAATAAAAAAATTTTGCATACAAGCCTAAAGGGACTATATGAATGAGACGCACAGTTAAATGACAATGTGCGTCATCATGATTGAATTTTTCATCAATCTCCACCACAGGCTCATCAAAATAAATTAGCATCTATATATGTATAGCAGTTACTATAAATCATTACAATTTAAGTTAAGAATATTGCTGTCATGTTCAAATTATTTCGATAATTCGGTAATTATCGATTCCTACAAACGACGTTGAAACTAAATAATTTATTATTGTTCTAATGTTGTTGTTGTATATATTGGCGATAAGTCGCTTGGTTTGTAGGCTCACTTCGTACAAGGGATTCTTTAATAAGTCCTCTGAAGCTTCATATCTATACAACGTTCTCGTTCTCGTGTATTTTAATCTTTTCACATATAAATCCAGATTTAGCTTGCGATTCCTAGTTATAACCATCGTATGTAACATGTATAACCCCACTGTTTAGTCCCATATATTGTATAACTATATGTATGTATATTTAATTGGTTGTACATAATCATGCGTGCGCCTGGGGTAAAGTATTGTTAGCTAAGCACTGTGCTACATATCTACATATATAACCTGTATTTGAAGTTTTTCTATCATTAATGAATATTCTAGCGTTATTTCTAACACCGTTCGAAGTTGTTCACTTGTTTATATATTGTTACGGATCTGTATTAATATCTTTTATCATGACATGTATAACTACGTGTATGGTTATTTATACTGAATAATATAAAATATGTATATTAATCGTACATTCATGTGTGCATAATTTAAATATAAAGAGTTGTATAATACTTATTAATTAATGATGAATTATGGCAACACTGTAATGGATAAATCTCTAACAATGTACCAATGAAATATGCTGAAACAAAATAAATAATACAAATGCCGCTTCTTTATTCATTGTATATTTTTCACACTCATACTCATAAATAAGTACATTTTTTAATAAATAAGTTAATGATTACTTTAGGTAGTAACAAATTTTATCAAGTCACATTTTACTTGTTGTTTATCAATCAATAATAATTCTTATGTGGTTTTTTTCATATATTGTCAATCTTATGCCATATTTCCTTATGTAAATGTCTGAATTTTTTGAATACTAATTATGTTTTTGCAAAATTAATATTACATTATCATCTCCTTATGTATTATTAGAAATATAGATAAAATATCTTACTATTACTTGGTACCAATTGAGAACTAAAATATCAAACAGTTATCTTAAATGGCAGCTTAAAAACTTGTGACTTATTAAGTAAAAATCCTGTATTTTAAACGTATACACTACATACAATACTAATTAAAACTACATACTATACTAATTAAAACGATGCCACTTTTGCTTCTCTGTAAGTATTTAAACGTAACGTTAGTAGGTAAGTAATTAATATCTACATTTATCATTCTTTATCCCAGTAATATATTTTAAATGAGAAAGTTTGTGGGATTGTATGTATTCGTATGTATGTTTGTTACTTTTGCACGAAAAATCTATTGGACTTATCTGGATAAAACTTTACAGTAATATAGGTTTTTCATCAGAATGACATACATATGTATAGACTACAGACCAAATTCCACGCGAGCAAACCGATAATCTACCGAATTAATCACGGGGAGTGTTCTGAGGAGTCCGAATTACCCGCCGGCAGACTAAAGTATCAAACATTCCCTCTGGACGAGTGGTGGTCGACCACCGTACGTTTTAAAAGAAACTTTATACCACGTACGACCACACAGTGGAACGAACTGCCTGCAGTTGTATTTTCAGACTAATCCCGTCATCGGAACCTTCAAGAAAAGAGCGTATAAATCCCTTAACGACCGGCAATGCTTCTGTGACCCCCCGATTGTGGCGGGTGTCTATGGGCGGCGGTGATCACTTAACATCACGTGATCCACCTGCTCGTTTGCCTCACTCTTTCATAAAAAAAGCATAGCAGCGGGCAAAAGCTATTTTAAACTAGTCTTCCACTCACGGCCTTACCCGCGTGGTATTTGGTTATATCGCATAGGTTTCGTGGCAAACATTACAATTTTTTTTTAAGTCTAATGATAAAACTTATCTCGGTTGTGTTAGATATTCGATCGTTGGGTTGCTTCTATAATTTGCAGCGCATCGTATTCGCTGTCTAACTGCTCAAGAATCATTATTTTTATCGTTAATTTCGATCTGTAATTTAGCTTGTTCCGCTGTATTTAGTAAGAAACGATAACAAAATAAAAAAAAGAGATCCAATCACATGATTAAATTGGCTAATGGTTTGGGCTTGTTTAACGTACGGCGGTGGCTTAAACTAATAATTTAAATAATGTGTAAACGTGTTATATGCCACTCTTACTAAGCAGACTTTACAGAACCGAGTTTTTTACGAGTTGAAGACAAAAATAAATCAACGTACAAGGAATTATTAAGTAAACTTAACGTTGTATTGAATACTTCACCAATAATTCGGCACATAAAACCATTGGTATTTCTGCGGGCTGCTTTCATCAAATTCATATTCAATGCATTTTCGGTTTAGCCATCTGAAAATAAAATGTATTTGCCAGAGTGCTTAAAAATTAATTAGGTAAGTAATTACCTAGTCATATTTATTAAAGTCCACGAATATTAATGATTTTTTTATTTCTCGAGTTTGATACTTGTGCATTGTATAGGTAGTTATACCCTTCACGACCTCGATGTCGTTGGCGCAGTGTTAAAGTCCTCGCTACTATTAGAGATCCCGAGTTTGGTCCCCGGCCAGGTCATGAAGGAAAGGTGTCGTTGAGCAACGCATAATAGATATTTCTAACTTAGTTTAGAGCTAACTTGATTGTGTGATTTGTTTTTATATATTTATTTATCTTTTTGTTATTTGTGGCTACATCAAAAATTATGTACATATTATGAAGGAACGGTTACATATTTTTGGATAAAAGTATATAAATTAATATACATACATATGTATATCCTTATTCAAAATATTTAACTTAAAATAGTCAAAGGTCCAAAAATTCTGAACAACTTTGAAATAAGAACAAAATATAAGAAAATATACGAACCCTCCATTCCTCTTGCAACGCTTGATGGGATAATCTTTTCTATAGCATTGTTGGGCAAGAGCATTGAAGTAGATAGTGCCAATTTGATTCGATATCTTCGAGTTTACTTTGTGAAGGCATTGGCGGAATTCCTCGTCACATTCGCAACTTAGCCTAGTGAACAAAATATCTGTATTATAATAATTGCATCTTTTATAATAAATTATTAATAATACGGAATAATTAGAATTTCACACACGTGGGTAAGATGGTTTTCATCGACCAGCTACTTACAAAGAAAAGTTCGAATGAAAGGGAATTTAAAAAAGAAATATTACATTCTTGTTGCTATTTACAGACAGTCTAGGTATAAATCTAGTTAAAAACTTATTGAGCGGGATGTTATGGCGGAGTTCCATATTTAAAAAAAAAGTACATAATTGACAGTCAACACAATTTGGCGGTATAATAAATTTGTGTGTTTTAGTTGGATTTTCTTACAAATTAGGATCAAATAAGTATTTTTAAAATTTTGTGCCATTTTTATGACCAAATCACCTGGAATAGAAAGCGTCATTGGTAAGATTGTGTCTACTCTCTCCGGCCAGAATTACATCAGGACAATAGTCGTGTGCCCGACAGCACATGTCGGTGTCTTTCGCCGGGCCGAGGTCATCAAAATTGTCGGCCACGTTACCCGCCCCGCACCATTTTGTACCTAGAACGAACGAACGTGATTTGTTGATTGACGTGATGATTTGATCCTACGTTTGATGTATTTTAACTGTAAACAATTAATTATACTTATATTTTTCAACACAAAACCATAAGGTTAGGTGTAGGAGTGAAAAATGTTATTTCATTAAATTCAAAACAAATCAAGCGTTTGTACTGAATAGAGTTTATAACTAATAATAAATTACGAATAATAATTAGGCAATAACGTAATAACCAATTTTACGAATTATTAATTTTATTGAAACGATATTAGAATTTTAAGTGGACATCTTACTATTATTCAAATGCAATTTGATTATATAAAAATTTTATTATAATAATACAGTTTAATCCCTTACGGGGTGAACAGAGCTAAGAGTCGTCATAGGTATCTACTCGAAGGTCACGCTTAGCTGAATTGTAGTCTTCTTGATAGACCAGAGATTGAGATTCAAAAACAGTGACCCTATGAGAAGATCTTAGGCCTTTTCCTTTGATAAGCTTTTACAACATGCGCAGGATGAAAAGTAGACGGCACGTTCAACTTGTTTCGTTCCAAATCAACATGGAAATATATATTTTATAGTTCATTCAGTCCTGTACTTGCATAGTAATCATTTATTGACTTAAAAATTTACTGAAAAGGTAATAAACTTTCAAACTCACCTGGGTATATTAAACTGAATTTCAACTGCTTCAATTCTTCATCACTCAGATTTAAATTTTCATCATTTTCAACCGTCCGGGCTAACTTCACATAGTTCACGTCTGTGAAAACCCAACCATTGCCAAACTCTATCAAATTCAGCGTAAAAACAACAATAAATAAAGCTGCGCACTTCATTTTAATTGTAATTATTTTAGTAAAAAATTAGGAGACTTCTTCAGGACCAAGTAAAATGTAAGTAAAGTTTTTTTCCTTATATATCCCTCAGTGTTTATTTATCACCGGCTGTTGTTTGAATGAGCGCGATTTTGGAGGTACTACGCGATAACATTTTGGACGATTATTTAAATACAATAGGTAGGTATGTGTTTTATTTTTAAAATAGTGATTTTTTCCATAACTAAATAACATATGAAAATATGTCTCTGCAAAGATGTTATAAATTTTCAAGATACTTTCGATAAAAACTTCTAATGCAATTAAATATTGTTTTAAACATACTATTTATATTTGTATACATACATATAAACCTGTAAGGATCTTAAAAAAAAACAAAATATAGTGAAACAATGAACTATATAAATCGAGAACATCATTATTTAGCGCCAAAACAACCGGCATAAGTACGAAAAGTCATAATATTTTGGGTACACAAATCGCTGTAATTCAAACCGAGGCCTTACTAATAGCGTTTGGATTCTGAAGGACTAGTGTTATATCTCTGGCGAGGAAATATCACAATTGTTAAATAAACCAAGAGATTTATTTTTTCCGGATTCTTCGTAACAGATAACGAATATTAGGAAATAAGTTACTTATGCCTTTGTGCGGAAGTTCGACTCACGGTCGCGTTAATTTTCCAATTAAGAAAAATAAATAACAAAAAGATTCATTAATTAAACAGAAAGTATGAACCGTGTAATAATTCGTTCAGTTGTCCGCGTAACTCTGTGATTTGTGGGTACATACTACATAGCATAAAACAATGTCGCGTTGCAAAAAATACTTATATACTTAGAAGACTGAAGCGAACGTATGTAAAAACACTAGATGCGCCCTGCGGCTGCGTTCCTGTGAGAATTTTCGAATAGGAAAACCTGACAATCTTTAGTTATTTGCGTTTTCTTAATTGATTATAGGAAGTAAATAATTACCTATTTATAGTAAGTAATTACTATGATAATGTAGCCGAGTAAATTATTTCAATTCATTTATTATGCATAGACGCCACAGGTAACAAAGTCATTAGTTTATCAGTTACAATGTTAGCCTAAATTAGGAAATTGTGACTAAATATCCCGCGAAGAAAGTGGCGATATATGTAAATACATTTTCGCCTTATTTCAAGCTTATCTTTTGCATATTAAGAAAGGAGTTTAGTCGATTTCCTTAGCAAAAAAATGTGACTATATTTTTTATTCTTTACTTTTTAAATTATCATCTTAGCAACTTTTAAGCCTAATACCTATATAGAAGAATATTAGTAATTAAAAATGTTTTTCTTTTTTCACCTTCACCGTAAGTATTTATCTTGTTTTTATTTTCTTTTTTCTATCTGTACATGGATTGTTATATGAATTAATATAATCTACTGAATCTATATTATTGTTTTAAACTAAGTAATAATATCAACGTAATCTGTTTAATCACTACACACAAAGGAATTTTTACTGCTTAAGACTTTAGATTGATTTATTTATGATTTATTTACACATAAAGAAATATGTAGTTACACATAAAGAAATCAATCTAAAGCCTTAAACAGTATAAATTCCTTTGTGTGTAGTGATTAAACCGCGATAAAATCCGTTAAATTGGTTTCATTTCAATGTCTAATATTCGCGTAAACTTAAGAAATAATAACGTAATCTGTGTATGTTTTGTTTTATAAATTTGTAATTTATGAAGTAACGATCGTTTCTCGGTGTTATTTGCACTTTCTGCGTTTCCTAGATAATTTGGCGATAAAAAATTGCCAATGTTAGTCCTTGAATATTTCCTTGATAAAAACATTTTAAACGGTGAAAGAATCGTTAGCAGCTTTCGAGTTACAAACTAACGTTCAAATACAAAACTTTTGTCTTTATTTACTACTAGCTAAGGCCCGCGTCCACGTAGATTTTACGATAAATTATATCCCTCGGGAACCGTACATTTTTCGGGATAAAAATTAGCATATCTTTTATTTTAGGTCATAGTCCATCGCTGTGCCAAATTTCATCCAGATCCGTTCGGTAGTTTTTGTGTGATGCGCATACAAACATACAGACAGACAAAAATTCTAAAAGCAATAGGTCCTATAAAGAGCTCCTATATATGTTTTTCTTAAATATCTCCAATGTACAGACATAGCTCAGTTACAATTTTATTATATGTAATAGATAACAGTTAGATTTATTGTTAATTTTTTTTCAACTTGGACAACTGAGACACAAATAAATTTATGTAAATTTGCGCCCGCATAATGGAAATATATCTTCAAAATTATTTACTTTCTAGGTCATTACCATGTAATTAAATAAGTAGTTAAGTGAATTTCCTTATATAAATAATACCTAAATGTTAATTAATGATATTGGGAAATTGTAAAAAAGTTCATCAGTCTTATAATTTATGCTGCCAATGTAAGAGCCAATGTCAAGAACAAGATATTTTGTATTATTTTATTTACATTTTATTGTGGTACCTACACTGATAAACATGTTTAAAGTGATAAACATTTGCGGTTGGTAAGGTTTCGTAAGCGTTACTGTCAACAGATATCACAGACAACTATCTGTAATAAATCATATTAAGGTAATATTAGATGAGAGTGATGGGAATTTAAATAGGTATTATGCTAAAATGGATTTTGTTACACAAATGTTATGTGAAAATGCAAAAATGTTCGATAAATAATAATGAATATAATCAAAACTTGCAGAGTCCCGGCAAAAGGTCATCTTTTATCATGAACAGAATTGCCAATTTATATGACTAAGTCATTTTCTAACCAGATAATTTACACTGCAATAGTTATTTATTAAAAACATCAGCTATTTACTCACACATATTTTAACGACCTCCGTGGTGTAACGGTAAGTACTTGACCGATACTCAAGAGGTTCCGGGTTCGATCCCCGGTCAGGTCATGATGGAAAATGACCTTTTTCTGATTGGCCTGGGTCTTGGATTATTATTTATTATAAAATATAGTATCGTTGAGTTAGTATCCTATAATACAAGTCTCGAACTTA
>JADGIL010019950.1:0-13511 GCA_020352625.1 Cactoblastis cactorum | reverse complement strand
TTCGTTGGGTTATACTGACTAATACTGAGGTATCGAAAGTAACGAGTAACGTAACGATACGATAGTAACGAGTAACATTTTTATAGTAACGGATACATACGGGTTTACTTTTTCTCGTTACTTTTACACCTCTAGTGTCAAGTTTATTTTTCGTTTATGTGACATTGAACAGATTCTACTTTGAACCATATATCACAGACTTTTACTATTGTTAATGTTGTAAAATAAAACTGTTTTTGTATGGTTTTTGTACTAAGAGTTGGCTGTATAGGCTTTAGATCTCTTTGCCTTTCCTATAATAGATAAAATCTTTTAGCTGTTTACATATTGGGATAAATCTCGGGGATAAATCCAATCCACCATAAATTGTATTAAAGGTTAGTATAAATAAAACATTATGTACAGATATAATAAATAACAAAGTTTTTTTAAAGAAAGTAGAGTGCTGATGTATAGTAATAATCATAAAAACAACATTTAACAATAATCTCTTTAATCTCATTTTATTGGTACGTCTATGATCCGGAGTGGCTCCGGCTTTTTTTAAATTTCTTTGGTAATGGTCATGATACCGTGGTATAATACATTTACACAACCTCCATGTTAAAATCTTGGCTTTTATATAAATGCCAAATTGTTAAACTATTTGGCATTTGTACTATTCATTGCGGACATATGTAGCTAGATGTTTGTACTATTTGTTGACTAGGATTTGATCCAAAGATCCAGTATTATTCTTGATACGGCAATTTAGTGCTTGGGCATGAAAAATACGGAAGACGACTACAATTGCATTACAGTATCAAAAATATACATCAGACTGAAAAATATAAATTTCAGAAAATTTTAAAGCGTGCAAACAAGTTTTTCCCCTGCTTACATATTCATACGGCCAGATTAGAGAAGAACACATTACAGAATATAGAATGAGCTTTTTTTCGTCCCACATTATAAATTTTTAAAATTACAGCATTTTTTCTAGTTTTTTTATTAAATTTCGGTAATTTTAGAATCAGCATGGCAATCCAAATTTTGCCTGAAACAACTATGAATTTAGTATTTTAACTAGATTGTGCACTTACGCATATAATGATCCTAGAAAAAGAAAAAAACCCTTCTTGGTATAGCTATCTCTGTTGGCTTAATACTTTCTAATTATTATTTATTGCTTAATAGATTTTTTAGTCACAATAATCCAATATTACAAACTCGCAATTTGTTAGAAATGGAGGCATACCCCTAGTTGTGCTATCTCTGTCGGACCGCGGCTACTTTCACTTTAATAAGAAATCTTAAATTCGTCTATTTAGGTCGGTTTTTGTTTGCACCATTTTGGGTAGTACACCCTCCTGTTGTACGTTGTTACATATTATATTACCTATATGCACGGGAACAACCAAAGAGTAAAGTAATACGGAACAACTGTCGCTCAGTAATCTACTGTCATGTCGATGGATAGAGAAATCGGATTTTTATCGTAAAAATTTCGTTTGTATTGTAAATAATTTTAATAATTACATTAGGCGCAGCATTGTGTCGATTTTTATCGTGCATCAATAATAAACGCTTACTATGTGACTTTCTGAAATCAGCGAACGACCCAATTGTAACTTGATAATATAAAACGAAATGTCGTCTTATTGCTCCAAAACCACAGGATCAGATTTTTTGTAAATATTTATATGTGAACTACGTAGATTTCATTTTTGAAGCACACGTACTTAGTTTTTAAACAGGTTCGTATTGTTAAATTTTATCTTTTATCTTGGGATACTTATTGACTTGGTGAAATGGAATAAGCAAAATTTTGTGCCGTTTCAATGTCAATAATGTATCTTGCGGCGTAAAAATGGTACAAATGTTATACATATATCCATTTAAATGTGCAATCCATCACTTAATAGCATTTAATGAAGTTTTAAAGGTATTGTATTTGATTTTACATTATAGATGTTATTAAAATTTCATACTACATAATTAAAACATTATTAATGAATATCAGATATTGCAGTAATAGTATTCTTTTCATATTACAATACTTTATAATTTCAGATTATCCTTCACTTTAAATAACTTCACATATATTGTAATAAGTTCACATTTTTTTTCATCACATTAAAGATTTATAGAGATTTTTTTAATAGAAGTGAAACATCAAAATTCTTGTACTTGTCACAAAATACAAAAACATATTTAATAAAACTGTAACCAAGCTATGTCTGTACATGAAAGAAATGGAGGAAAATGAAGGATTATTTAAAGACTGTCTGTAGGTTTATATGCGCACTATGCAAAAATTTCTGGATAGATTTTGATATGGTTTTCACAGTTGGAGAAGGTCTAACTTAAAATTTAGCATTAGTTTCATCTTGACATACTGCATAGAACCCAAGATTGGCAATAGTAGTTATGCTCTGACAACTTTGCAAGCACAAACTAGTGAGACTTTTTTTTTTTGTGTTTTGATAACCTCTCAAGCAATCAGTCGCCAGATTATAAGCAGATTTGATGAGTGCAGGTGGCGATTATGAGTAAATAACTACAGGTAATGCCTGTAGAACTCTCAGTTTGAGAGTACTCGCGCTCTCTTCAGTCTGTTGACGGTCTTTGAGGATACAAGCTCGTAGACAAGTGGGTTAGGGTGCGCTGAAAGCCGTTGCTTGTAGTTCTCCTTATAGCGCTCAATTTCAGCCATTACAGTTGGGATTCTAAGGTAGTCGTGGTGAAACTAGTGAGACATGTAGTTTTATTTATATTGTCTTATATTTGTAGGCTAAAATGACATTGATCGAGGGTGTTGGTGATGAAGTGGTGCAGTTTGTAGGTGTTCTGTTAGTGTTACTGGTGGCTGCATTGGCTTGGTGGTCCACCAATGCCAGGCCTGATCGCTACCACACAGTTCTTGTCATGAGGTCCAGAGCGCATCATCCAGTAACTGTGAGCATAAGAACACGTAAGTAATTTTATTTGTTTGGGTTTCTATTAGTATTATTTGTAATAGATCTTTTTATTTGGGACTATTTATCTCAATCCCTGAGAAAAAGCGGTATGATATGTATTTAAACTAATATAATTATGAAGAAATAAGATGTGTCTGTTTGTGATGGATAAAAGCTATTTAATTGTTCTAAATTCTCTATTGTTTATTCTATATGTATATATATACATTACTTAAAATATATTTGGCCCAAAGATATGAAAACTGAAAAGAAAAAATTGTGTATTGAATTTGACATAGAGAAAAGATCGTAATATTTTTAAAACTTATAAATAAAATTGTTCTTAAAATATTCCAGGAACAAATATGCCTCTATCAAATGCTGTGGGAAGTAGTATAGAGCAAGCTTCAACATCAAATGCCACTGGTAGGACATTTCTTTTCTTTAGTATATTTTTGACACATGTTGGATTTGACACCAACCTAATACATTTACTTTACAGACATTTTACTTTACAGAGACCAATGAAGCCAGTCCAGCAGACAGTTCCAGGGTGATTCCCTTACAGGAAATGGACAGCATAGTGGATGCAGACATGGCCATGATGGATAACAACCGACTTCACTTCTACAGAAGGATTGACTGTGAGTTTAATTATATTTTATCAGCTATACTAGATTTATTTTCTCTTTTACAATTTTTTATCCTCACTTTATGACGTCATAAATTCGCCACTTTGCTTTTTAAATATTTTTTATGTACCCAGTGTCACTCGCATTGTCATGGCAAATCCAATGATACCTCATATTTTTAAATCCTTCAAGCCATTTGGGCCCTAGGAGGGAACATAGAAATCTACATACATACATACACCCGAAAGACATAAAACTCCTTCTGCCGCAGTCTGGAGCATTGGTTTCATCTAGATACGCATTTTAGAACCCAAGTTACTGACAATAATAGTTACAACTGGACGGCATAAGCTAGTATACATGTTTATAAAATAATATGATTATTTGAAATTTTTTCAGCTGGCTCTCATAACCAGAGCACTGCTGAGTCAACGAGCGACGAGAGCGAACCTCAGGAAGAAACAGAGCCAGCAAGCAACGCTCAGATTCGAGAGATGGACAGCATCGTCAGCGCCATGGAGGCTGATGTTACAGCTGGCTGCGAGTTCTTCTCCACTCCTAGCGGTTAGATATTCTTTTTTAACGTAGATGTTAACGATCCTTGCATGTTAGTAAACAAAAGAATGGACTGTATGCAAAAATATTGTTACGAGTTACTGGTTCGTTGATTTGGAATAATACGCCTGATGACACTGACGAGACTTTATTTCACTTATAAAAAACAATCACTATTGTTACAGTTAACAAAAATCACTATACATTTTTACACTCACTTTTCACAGTTGCTTGGTCACTTTATCTCACCGTTATCACTTTGTTCGCACTCGTAGCTCTGTAAAATTAGACCTGAATTCGCTTATATATCTCAGGCAGGTAATACCTAAAATATCTAGAATGTACGAGTGGGACATGTACCAAAAAAAAGCAATAATCTGTCATCAGAAATCACCCAATGTTTAGATAATTGAATTCAAATATATACTTAAATTTTAAAAAGATTTCAATTCATAGATACTCTTGCGAACAGTAGTAGATGCATCATGGTAAATACGAAATACCCAGCTACGCAGCGACCTTAATATTCCTGCAGTCTAGAAGAAATTAATAAAAATAGAATGTCAAAGTACAAGGATCGCCTACTAAACTATACCAATGGTCTTGCAGTTGGCCTTATGAAGCTACAAGTTGTTTTCTCTAGATTAAAAAGAGAATCGTGCATGGATCATCATTAAAACAAATACATATTTTTTCACATATAAATAATTACATTTATTTTCCATTTAGAATCTTCATCTTCAAAGTCTCCATCTTCACCGGAGAATACCGACAAGACAGCAGACGACAATGTTCCCTCTGCGTCCGATGTGAATGCATCCACAGAAGAGACCTCCGCTGAGAGCGCGGCCTCAGAGGCTTCTGGGGACGCGACTGATGGCAACAACAGGAAGATACTCATCAAGTTGAAGTATCTGAACGATACGCTGAAGGAGGTTGAGGGTAGTCTGGATGAGCTACTTAAAGATTTTAAATGGTGCGTTAATAACATGTTTGTTTTAAATTTTGTATTATTTATATGACAACTAAATATTAATACGAATTGAAATATGTAGTTAGTACACGCAATACCGCGATTTAACAAAAACTAGGTTTAATTTTAATCTTTTGCATCTAAAAGGACATTTTCGAATAGAATGTACTAAATAAATTAAAATATGGTTTTAAGTTATGCAAGAAGTGTATATTCAAAGTAATGTATATGTTATACATACATATATGTATGTATAACTGAAGTAGGCTGAATTTTTGATTTGTTTAAATACAGCTGCTTAGCTGAATTGTATTTTTCTATACACTTACATGTTATATCGGCTTCTTTCGAGCACTGGTCTGGCGGGTGGGGATAGGCCTCAGAGATAATAACGTTGAACGGAGTGTTAACTGCGCTTTGAGCTAGTGCGACAGTATAATCGAGCTGAGTGTGGTCGTTAGCGGTTTGCAGATGGCAGTTCACGGCGAAGCTGGGTCGGTAGCCGTAGTACTTTAGACCTAGTGCGATAGTATGGATGAGCGGAGTGTATGTATTCATCGGGTACGGTTTTGATGTGCGAGGATAGGTCTCAGAGCTAGTGCGATAATATTGTTGAAACTGATACCTTAAAGCTTCTTTTTTATGTAAGAGGGAGGCAAACGAGCTGGCGGGTCACGTGATATTAAGTGATCACCGCCGCCCATAGACAACTGCAACACCCGCGGCGTCACAGAAGCGTTACAGGCCTTTAAAAAGCCCCTGGGGAAGGTGGGCCTCCGGCTCTCCCACTCACCGGACGGAGCATGCCGGCTGACAGCCTTCATTCAGACGTCGGACGAGCCGGCCCATTCATGCTGCAGGCTCATTCCACTATAGTAGTGAAATAGAATGGTTAAGCGGAGTGTCGTGCCACGTCCCGGGCCCGGCTGTGGGGTACACCTCCGTCGCTAGCGCGGTGGGATAATGCGTCCGGTCGCGGGTCGCAGGCGGCACTTCGCGGCGGAGCTGGCGCGGCAGCGGCGCGTGCGGCTGATCTTCCGCGGCCGCGTGCTGGCGGACGACGCGGCCACGCTGCGCGCCTGCGGCCTGCACCACCGCGCCATCGTGCACTGCCTCGTGCACCCCAAGCGCTCGCAGCCGCACGTGACTATTACCTTCGTTTATTTTGTCTGAGACTAGCTTCTCCCGCGGTTACGCTCGCGTCCTGTAATTCCCGATCTCGTGATCCCCTGCGCAACATTTTAGACTTCTAGCACTTGTAGTTTCTGAGATTTCGTGATGAGTGAGTTTTTCACTATTATATACATATATACTCTCAGATATATTCTCACATAAACAACAACATTTTCGGTTATTTGCCTGACTTCCGCGTGGAATTTGGCTATGTTGGGAATTGTCAAAAACTATCCCACGTCCGTCCCGGAGTCTTAACTGCCTTCATACCACATTATGTCAGAATCTGAACCGGTACTTCAAAAAATAACAAACAAAAACAGAAACTTTACCTCTCTATATTATAACACAAGAATAATTTTTTTGTGCCTAATCTATCATTATGATAATCAAATAATTCAATCCAATTGTAATATAAAAATAGCTAACGGGCCTCTGGCTCTCTTAATCATCAATCTAACCAAAAAATAATAATTCATATATCAGCAGCAGGCAGAAAGCCACATTGGACACACGGCACAAGCAACGGGCGGAGTGGCAGCGGTAGCGGGACCGGGCGCGGCGCCCGAACGCGCTTGGGACCTCGAAAACATCCTCATGACGCTCGTCTCCGTGGCACTCACCGTCGTCTGGTTCTTCAGGTGTGTGCCACTTTCTTTTAACCCCCAACGTAATGGTACGTACGAGGGGTGGTATAAGTTTGACGTATGTTTGTGTGTCATTCTGTCTGTAGAATGGTGACTTCATCAAGTGTCTTAACTATGTTTTACCCTCCAACGCAAAAAGAGGGGACAGAAAACCGACGCCTGAATGGCGGATATCAGCCGCCATGCTCCATCTGGAAAGTGGGAGAGCCGGAGGCCCAACTTCCCCGCACTCGCCAAATGGGGAGGCCGGGTTTTTTTTATAGGCTGGCAACGCTTCTGTAACCCCGCGGGTGTTGCAGTTGTCTATGGGCGGCGGTGATCACTTAACATCGCGTGACCCGCTTGCTCGTTGGCCTCCCTCTGACATAAAAAAAATACTATTATAAAGCGAACAAGTTTGGTTAAGCGGAATTAAAAGCCCAATTGGAAAAATAGGCTATATACTATTTTCATCCTGTAATTCCCACGATAACGGGCGTAATGACGGTGAAATCGGGGGATGGTCGCATGTTTATATATGTATAAAGAAAACATCCTGTCAGAAAAGAAATACACAAAAACATAAAATAGAAAAGAAATCTCTAGTATTCGATACAAATTCTCTTGTTATAGCATTTTTAAAAGATATTTTGCTTTTCAGATGCGAATACAGCAACATGTTCACAGCGAGTGCCAGCGTGGCGCTGTTCGGGCTGACAGTGTTCTACAGTGTCGCCATCTTCGGCCTTTACCTCTCAGATACCTTCCATACGGAGCGCCGCCCGCAGCCCGTCTCCAACAACTAAATCATTGATCCACGAGTAATGTTTCACAAATAAATTTTGAAATTTTAAGTGACATTAGCATCTGAGGACATACTAAAGAATTAAGCAGTAGCGGACTTAGTTATGACATGGATATTTGTATAGGTATACAAACTTTCTAAGTATCGTCATTGTTAAGGTACTTGGGTATCAGAGACCAGTCACGGCGGACCTTGAAGTAGTACTGCTGTGTTTTAATTTGGTGCGTTCCTTGTCGATATACCTATCATAGTGTGTCGAATCAGGATAATATTAAAGGTCACGCTACTGTAGTATTCTGTGGTGATTCTAATGATTAATTGGCATAAATATCATACATAGGTGCTTCTGCTAACTGATCAGGCTGGTGTAAATTGGAACTTATAGATCGTCTTTAGAGTCCATTGCAGCTTGGAATGTTAAGTGTGTAAATGTAATAAGCCAAATAGCATTCGCAGTGTATATTATAAATCAGTACATCTGTCTGCTAAAGTGAATAAATATTCGCGACCTAAACAAATTAAAATTATTTCTAGCTATAATAATTGAGATTTTTGTACTTTAGGGATATGTTAGCGCTTTAAATCTTTCGTCTTTTCACTTGTCATAATAAATGTTCTCGGGAGCAGTTAACAGACTTAAAAAACAAGTTCTGGAATATCGAACTGTATTCAGAAAACCCCGTTACGTTTAAAGCCTTTGCGATAATGTCATTGTCTTATTTACATTAATCATTAAACGGACTGGATGTGTGTATATATTTATCTTATATATTTCTTGTGAAATCGTATCATAATTCGTACTAATGTGGACTAAAGATATGAAAGTCTTTACCTATTATTATTCTTATTTTGTTTATGATCTGATGTCTCTGTAAGATTTGCCAAAAATGTCTATGTGTCAGTTTATTTAATTTTATTATAAAGATTAGTTTTGTAACAGGATCTGCCATGTGACCTGATAAACTCGGCATTTGTTTTTAAAGGCTCGTTCAAGGTTCTTTCAATATTTACGATAATGCTGAATGTATATAAGAGTGGTATAAAATGAATTTTGAATTGTTTTCTTAGAATATACTTCAGCTGTGTGACTAAAACAGTCAGCAGAATATATTTGGAAAAACTTGTAAAACAAATCATTAAAAAAATAATGGCTGGCTTTCCAAAAGTACTTAACGATGCAATTATTTTTCATTGATTTTAAATTATAATTATTACATACTTTTAATGTAAATAAAAATTGATATTACTGTATTATACATAGAAGCTTGTATAGGGATGAAATTTTCGATCAACAATAAAAAACTAGATTCATTACCCACAATTCTAACAAAATATTATCATCCTCACTGCAATAAAGATGCCTATTACGATGATTATTTTGAAAAAGGTACATTTTTAAAATCTTGTATTAGAAAATAAGTCTTTGTGTGCAAGCTAAAACCATTTCAAACTAACAAGACTAGTTACAGACTGCTCAGTTATAATTGGTGAGCAGAGTTTTGCCGGGAAACTTTTTTGCGAGATTGTAAATCTAGTTGTTTGTCCTGTCAATGGATGTAATAAAATTGTGTCGAATTTTATTTTATTATAACTTGCACAAATGCTTTCAAATTTTTTGTAGGTTATTAACAGTCAACTGTTTGCAAAGTTAACCTTCTGTGGTGTAGAAATAGTTACGTTGGCTGTACCTATAATCATTCCCATTCAATTTCAAACTATATTTTTGTACAATAAAATTTTTTCATCCATAATTCTTCATTAATTTCACTTTTTTGGTCTCATCATTGGATGTAAATAATTGAATTAAGTATCTGTTTAAAAAGAGATGTTATTTATTTAGGTGTAAGTGCCAATTTAATTTAACAATGTGTATTTCAGAACCCGTCTCACTATCAATGTTGTTAATTTCTGCTTTGTGTCATTATCGTCTAGTTATAACCTATAAAATCTTCAAAATTAGTTATCATTATTAATAAAATTAGTTATTTTATAACCTTTTATTGTTATTTACTTTGTACATAGAATATCGAAATAAAAAGTTTTCAATAAAATCATTAAGAGAAGTTTCACATTTTTAATATTTAAAGTTAAATCTTAACAAAGAACGCACCTGGTAGTTTTATATATGGTCAGAAATGAAACAAACTGATCAAAAACAAATATACATCATATTTATTCAAATCACTTCAAATCACACTCTACTACAAACTTCCAATTGAATACCTGTAAATAAAAAAAAATATATAAGAAAAATTTATACAATAGAAGCAACAAAGTATTTTTTAAAGAATTAATCATTCATGTTTCTTGCCGGATTGAGGTGAACCTCGAATAAGTCATGGTGACCTCACCTAGACAAGATTTAATATGTCCAAATTCTTTTTCTCGTTAACACTTCATGCCAACAAGCAATCATATTGAATTTGGATAAATAAATATATTGGTTTCTCTCGCAATTCAAATTATGAATTGGATAACTGAGATTCAATAGTCTGTTTTGAAGACTGACACAAGCACACCTAGACGATGCACTTACAGTATCATGCTGAATTCTAGAACTAAAAATGTGATAAGTTTTACTGTAGAGTGTACCATAAAGTTTACTGGTTTTGGAATAGGTTAAGCTGGCTTCACACTTAATATTAAACATACAACCTATATGATGTACTTATGAAACGCTTTTATAATTTATGAAATTTAGTTATAATAATTGATTCACTATTCAAAAGGTACTAGGTTCACTCTTTGTTAAGTCATGATGGAAAATGATCTTTTCCTGATTGGCCTGGGTCTTGGAAGTTTATCTATATGCATATTTCTTACAACACAAGTTCTTTAAGGCTAACTCAATCTGTATGATTCCCTATATAAATTTAAACAATTATATGCAATTATATTACAATAATTTACCTTTAAACATTCAGCTAGTTGGACTTCAGTGAAGATCAGTCAATTTAGAACCTATGAACAAAGAAGGAGAATAATAAATACATGTTTACTATGATTATAATAAAAAAATTATAATATTCAAAGTCAGCCATCCAAGGAAGTTATAAATGCGTGGTAATCAGGGTTGCGCATTTCATAAAGCATTGTATCATCATTAAAATATATTTAGTTTTAATAATTAATGTATAAATTAAATGAAATTACCTTCAGTGTTTAATGAAGGAACAGCAAAATAAATCTGTAACATAATAAAATTTTTCAATTTCACTTCATTAAGTTTGTACGAAATTTATTTCAATACATTCATCTTACCTCAATAAACTCTGTGAAGTTGGCTATGTGCAAGTTAATAAAATTCAGATTTGTGAGTTATCTTTATTAAGTAAAATCCATTGGCTTTCCATTTGAAAATGAACAAAATCAAATAGAAAGTCGATGACACATAACACCCTAATTTTATCGCTTGCGACGCAGCTGTAGGGTGTTGCGCCTGATCCAGGCAGCGCGGCGGGAGCCTCCCTTGGTCTGCGAGAAGCGGTGACCCTTGCCCAGACCACGGGAGCTACGGCCAGCAGATGTAAGACCACGCATCTCACGGTGCTTATGTACGGCATTCACAATCCAGTTGATTTTGGGATCACGGCGGATGGCCTGAAAAGAATTAAAACTAATGAGATATAGGTAATCTCCATAAAATCAAATAATTTGTAGGCAATGAAATATCAGATAAATTGGTAGGTGAAGTTTCAGCAAAACCTTTTCAGATTGGTGCATGACAAAATGCTCATCATTACAATTCAACAAGAAATATAAAATTCAAGGTACTATTAATTTTAATTCAGTTAATATTTCAATTTTTAATCACATTAATGTTTAGAACAAACTTATCAAAAGTATCAATTGGTCATACCTTGTGTGAGGGATCCACTAGAATTACTTCAAAGTATTTGTAAGAAGAATCCTGAGCAACCCAGTAAGAGTTGAGCACACGAAGACCTCCGCAGCGACGACCAACACGTTCCTAAAAAAATATAGTTTGTGGTCCAAAATTCTAGAAATAACACTGAAGTATATAATCTACAGCCATTATATTAGAAGCCTTGTGAGTATCTAAAACATTCATACCTCAGCAATGGATTGTAAGTTGCGTGTTGGCTTCAATTGGTTCACACCATGGCTCTTAGGTTTACCATAAGTTGCACCCTTAGGGACCGGGCGTTTTCGACCTCCACGGCGCACGCGGATTCTGAAGATAACATAACCTAAAAAAAGCATTATATTTAGCTTTTAATAATTATATCACACATGTGGATAGGTAGACTGGAATAATTTATTATTACCTTGCTTGGCACGATATCCCAATCTCCTCGCTTTGTCTGGTCTAGTCGGCCTAGGAGCACGGTGCATACGAGTCAACTGGCGGTACTGCCATACCCTGACACGCAAGAGGAATCGCATAACATCGCTCAACTTTTTTCGGTACAATTCCTGAATATATCTGTACGCGCCCATCTTGGCGAGCCTGTGGCAGACCTAGCAACAAAATCAAGACAAGTTGATCAGAAGTCACATCATCGGTCTGGCCACAAATAGAGCGAAACTCGACCCAAAACACTCAACATGGCGTAAACACTGAAACTGAAAATTATATTCAAAATATTGGTGTAACTAAGCAGTCCACACAGTTTTTATTTTAATTAACTACAAAAGTATTGAAATCAACTTTAAATATGTGAAATAAATTAAGATTACAAAACACCTACGTCTCTAGATCTCCACAAGCGAACCGGAAAAGGATTTTAGTGGACTTGGATTACTTATGCAACGTGACATTGACAGTTGTATTGGATCAGTTTTGCCATATTTAAGCGAGCGTAAATTGTTTAAAATATACCCGACTGCGGCAGAAGGAGGGAAGGGAAGTTTTTTTTAGAATTATATTTTTGTGATGTATAACACTTCTATCTCTCTATCAAGTGCAACCGCCTGCCAATCTTTCAAAAAAGCGCCAATGTCATCCCGCCATCTCTTTCGCGGTCTGCCCCTACGCCTACGCCCGTCTGGTTCCCATAGGGTAGCTTGCCGTGCCGAGAGGAGAAGCCTTTGCCCAGCAGTGGGACACTTTAAAAGGCTATTAAAAAAAAAAAAACACTTCTATCTATGACTTCTATATAACCGTAGTTAACAGAAAAAAATCACATCTCATGGGTTATAACTAGGGTCAAAACAGTTGTTATATATTACTAGTTGATGTTTGCGACTTTATCTATGCACAACTTATATAATAATTCCCAAGCATTATTATAAAGATGTTTTAAATTAAGAAAAACGCTTAATTTTTTTAGATTAAATTATAGGTGATCTGATAAATTGTAACTGACGTAGAGGTAGTATTTTTTAACCTCGAGCGAAAATCCTATCAAAATTAGGCAAACCGTTTCAAAGAATAACCTGGAAAAATATATAGACAGCCTGTATTTATACTTCCGTGAGACTAATAAAAATAAAAATACATTTTTAAAAGTCTTAGGTATATGAAATCGAAGGATTTTTAAATTATACAAACAGACAGACGGTTAATTTTATTTATTATTATTATTTAAGATATAAATCCGAGTCCTCATTTTTTAGATTGCGTTTTTGCCAAATTAACAATGATGGATGTGTATTTTTATAATGTCATAAGAGTTATATTTTAATTTTTTCAGTATATAACGAATTTACAGTCAACGACAAAAATAAGTGGACACCTTTACTAATAATTAAAAATGTAAACCAAAAATATGTTTAATGTAATATTTTAAATAAAAGCCATCTGACATTTAACAGTTGAAACGAAGAAAATTTAAGATGAAAACA